>JAVSBS010025253.1:43876-62176 GCA_033124195.1 Coracias cyanogaster | reverse complement strand
CTTACCCGGGTTGCAGTCTGTGAGGAGGGAGCAGATGGAGAGGAGAACTTTAGAAATGGTTAATGCTGGACTCCAGTTGTCTTTTAAAATGTCCAGGCAGATGACTCCTTGGCTGTTAATGTTACAGTGGTAGATTCTTGTCCGAAACGTTACCTAGAAAAGACAGTGTGTCTAAGTACAACGGTGTTCAAGCCAATAATTACATGACTATTAAGCAATGAAAAAATTATACAAACTAACATTCTGCTTTCCTGGCTGAAATGACAGTACTCTGATACTGTCAGTTAAAGTCTGGGCAAGACAGGGATATTCATAAGAAAATAAAGAAACTAAAGTCTGCCTCTTCCACCCGTGGCCAGGAGCAGAACTGGTTTGTGCAAGGTGAGAATGGGGCATGTTTCCTGATCTTACTCTTGACTTGGTCTCATCAATCTCATTATTTTTGTATGGGTCCAAGAAAAGGTACTCCAGTCTCTGATCTGGACAATGTACATAAGTCCCCATAGATACTTCACACTTTGAAGGGTGGCAGAAGACAGATTCTTCTGCTGTCTTCATCTGTTTATTGTTTGACCCAGTGGATTAAAATGTGAAAAAAATGTGGAGGCATCAGATCAGTAACTCCTGGAAAAGGCAAGTGCAATATCTTTGAGAAAGACTGCTCAAATAAAATGCTTTTATATTGAAATGTTAAGTTACAGTTGAATCAGTAGAATTGCCTCCAAACACCTTTTGGGGTTTTTTGGTAGCTGATTTTGAGGATTTTGGTATCCATTTTATATTGTCTCCCAGGTGATTCTATATGCAAGAAACCAAGGAGGAGATTACTTTTTTTAGCCTAGAATGATGTGCTTCTGCTTCAAGTTGAAGATACAGGCCTTTTATTTTAAAAGAAGTTCAGCTATGAAAGTCTACTTCGTTGTTCAGAATGAATACTGGGGCTACTGGACAGGAAGGGACAAGGTAACAAAAAAACATCCTGAGGGACATCAAGGACTAATTTTTCCATGAATTCTGCCAAAATGGCAAGTCAAGCCTGATGGTTATAATGCAATGTTCATAATAACTAAAATTAAGCTGTCCAGTTTCGGTGGTCTACCTCACCAGCAATAAATTTGCAAACAGAGGGTCTGATTAGGCAGGAGACAACAGTGGGCAAAGCACAGCCTAATTTAGGAAAGCTGGGCTCTTCATTAGACTTGGACAGTGCATATGCACCTATCCCTGCTCTACCATACAGAGAAACCTGCTTCTGGAGAGTAATGGAAACTGATGACAGGCATGCTCCTGTTCTGATTTTATTCAGTATCAGAAGTCCTAGTGATTTCAGTGGGATTGCGATCAGGCCACTTGTCAGGAAGCAGAAGAGAAGATACAAGTGAAACAACACGGTACCAGGTTTCCTTCTAGTTAAAAAAATCATTATCACACTGAAAAATTCTGCCCCTTTGGATTACATCAAGCAGCTTTGACAAAATAGTGGAAAGAAAGGTAGTAATTTCTGGTATTACAACATTACATGCAACAAGAAATACTTTCTATCCCACACAAATCTGGGAAAGCAGTTTTGGAGTCTACTGCCATGCACCAGTGAGATCCCAACAAGGCAGGTTCATCAGTTTTTAAATGTATCTATGTATAAAGTATTACCAATTAACAGCATAATTTAATTGTTGGCCACTTCATACCCTACATATTTCTATGGTCTTTCCTTTTGTCACCCTACAGTTGTGGTTTCATTTATTGTTTTCCAGCCTAAGTGCTTCACTTCTGGGAACTTTATGAGAATTTAACATGCTTCTGGCACAATGAGCTCAATTCACTATAGCCAGATGATCTATTTTTTCCCAAGGAGTCAAAGCAAATTCAGCATTTGGAGTGAAGGAAGTCTTCTGCAAGATCAAGAAAGTAGTACTCTGTGATAAAATTAAATGTTTGTTTACAAAGGGAAGCTATTTTGAACAAGGAAAGCTACAAATACAGAGAAGTGATAAACTACCTTACACAAACTGCGTGTCAAAACTGTCCCCAAAGGGAGCTAGTGTGGAGGAGAACTCTATGAATTGTAGGTCAGTGCTCATAAAATCCCCAGATAGATAAACTTCGGGCAGTCTTTGGGTGTCCCAGGACTCAGGCATAGCACCTGCTTAATTTTAAGTGTTGTGTGCATACTACTCAGCACATCGCTGGAATGATGTTTTTGCTTAATTCTTTTTCCAGAACAAAGGTGTTTTCCTGTGCTTCCATGGTGAAAAATTTGAGGACTTTATTCAGTGGTATCTGAATACACCAAGTAATAAGATACATGAGGTCTCACTGAATGCGGGGGAAGCACACTGAATCCATTGCACAGATTAAATTATATCCTTGAAATTATTTACAGACAGATCAGTCTGAGCCAACCCCTAGCATTCTGTGATTCTGTGATTCACATCTTAAACCTGTGACACTGAGGAAGGCACCCACTCACAAGCTAAGGTTTGCTGCTTATCACTGGCAAATATGCCATGGACTCGCCAAACATGCCAGTGCACCTTACAATGCCTGCCTAAGTACGTAGAGACATTTTAATGACAAAAAAAATCAAAGTTTTCACAATTTCAGAAGGATCTCTATTAAGAACTGTTGCCTTGATACACTAGGAACTGTGGACTGACAGTGGTAAGTAATAGTGTTCTTATTCCGAAGCAGCATAGGGTTGCTTTGGGACCCCTGCAACCAGGATGACATATTGCTTTCCTCATCCAGGTATTGCCTCAAATTGCAGCTAATGTGGGAAATGCTAACATGTAACTTTTTGGATGTTGTATTTACCATATCCACATTTTAAAGTTATGCCGGGTAATTCCTATTATATGTGCAGAGAGAAACCAAGTGATAATACCATTCCAGGGGAACTAAATTTTCTTTATTACGGTCATATTTTTACCTTTGATGCCACTTAAATGGTTCCTATGAATGGTGCACTCTAAGTCTATTTATACCATAATGAAAACACCTAAACAATCCCATGCAGGGCTCAAGGGAGTGTGTGGGTGTATGGAAGTTATCCTCACACAATTGAATAGTAAAGGAGTAATTTATCTCTTTTTTTGAACTATAAGTGTCCTCTGTGGATTCAGTCTCTTTGATACTATAGTTTTAAGAGGGTATCTCATTTTTACAGAATAAAAGAAGTGCAGGTCAGAAAAATGCAAATTACAGGAAACAGGGAAATACGGGACTATCTTCTGAAAACTGTAAGAGAACTATAAACAAGTTTTTGAAAGGTATGATAAGGAATATATATTCAATCAGTTTTGGAAGTAAACAGTAATAAACTCATCTGTTTCTCTACTGCTGAATGCCAAACCCTTCTGGATACTGTAAACAGAACTAAACAAAGAAAAATCCCCTTATATAGTTCCTAAGAAGAAAATGAGTTATCTGTTCAAAAGGGAGAAAAAATGATCAGAGAGAAAAGAAGTACTTGTAAAGCTATTGTAGGCTGTTCATTGAGTAAGTTTTCCAGTTTTGCATATTAGCACGGAAGGGGTTACAGCGTGCACTCAGGAGTTGCTTTCCTCAGCCTGTTTGGGTTCAAACCCTCACCTTCTCTTCGTCGTTCTTCCCACTGAAGCCTGGTGACTGCACAGGGAGAGATGAAAGATTCCCAGAGTCAACAGGAGAATAAACAAAAACAGCCTGGTTTTGCTCAGCCAACACTGGAAGCAGGGCTGATATCCCAGGGCTCTCATTCCAGCAGTTTTGGAAAGTTCCTTTCAAAGCTCTTTCATTTTGTGTAAGGATGCAGTCCTGCAAGCCTGCCTGAGATGAAACTTCTGTCTTCCTCAAATATTCCCCAGGAGTTCTGTTTTAATAAAACTGCAGTGGCACTACCTGAAGTGGAAGAAGTTGTACTGCATACGGAAAAGGTTATATATATATTAAAAAATATGATGCCATTTATGACTACGTTCATGGAGCTCAGGGGGAGTAAGTAGTTCCCATCTCCGTTCGTCAGACTTTATGAGCAATAGATTTGTCTGCTTGAATAGAGAGAACGAAAAAAAACCAAGAACAGGCCTACACTCTTTAGTCATACTAGAAAAATACTCTAAAGCAACCAAAATGTGAAATATCTGTAGCTCTGAGTGACACAATGCCCATGCAATAACCTTTGCATTAATTAACATCCTCAAATTTATTACAGGGTACACACCATTTTATCTATGCCTGGCACTGAGTCTGCCTTTCTAAAACAGGCTGGTACATGTCTGGTTTCTAATTACAGATTTGGATCATGCATATGAGCAATAGCTGAGATGCGTAATGGATTATCATGTAAGGTGCATAATAAATGACCAATCACATGATGCTCACTATTAAAGAACACAATTTAAATTCAGCCAGTTCTTTAAAAACTTGCTCGCATCTTATTTTATTTGGTAAAGAATAGCTATAGTTTATTTTATTGAAGGAAAATATGGCATCTGCATTATCAGGAAATAATAAACTGTAATTACTTTTGCTTGACCTACAGAAAAGTTTGATATGCAACTACTCTGGGTTTCTGTGGCAAAATGCACCACACGAGACGTAGCTAGCCAAAAGTGGTAAACATTTAAAAGGGATAAAATAGCATCCATATGAGTTAACCTTTAATATTACAGAAAAAGCAGCAGTATGCAATATGAGTAATTGTTCATTATATTCACAGCAATTATGAAACTGAGTAACTACTCACACTGTCTCATTGAACAGACTGCTGCAAGGAAAAAAAATTGAATAAGCATAGCAATAATAAACATCTACATTATAAACATACTCATTTTGCACACAGATTTAATAGGAGCAAAAGTAAAAAGGGACCTTGAAAATCTTTAATGTACCTGAGAGGGCAAATAAAAAATTATCCTAAATGCTATAAAGTTTACTGAAGAAAGGAAGAGCAGGAAAGAAGCACGGATTACTGTTCGGGTTAGGAACGCTCAGAATAGAAACAATATCAAAAGCAAAAGTTAGTATGAGTTTTTATAAAATCATTTACATTTAATCAGCATAACCTTTCTTACAATTAGTAATTCCATATGGAAAGTCAGCAATAAAGTCCTTTTATAGAAAGCAACATTTTTAAAGATTTACTGGCCATTTAACTTTCGTACATGCACACGCCTCTTGGAGTTCGCCAAAGTGCTCCTTTGTGTTTGCTTTAATTCAATCCAACACTTCTCACCTAAATATGAGTAAGCCTAGCACACAGCAACATTTTAATTCTACATGAAAAAAGCTGTCTATCACCATGTGACAGGCAGTACCTGGTGTTTTACCCTTTTTTGCTAATTCTGCTTTGTTTCTGTAAGAAGGGAGCTCCTGGGTGTGCTCAGGGAATTGAGGCAGAGGCAGATGAGGCAGGCGCGGGGCTCCAGGCACAGGGCGGCTGGTCAGTGCGGCATGTGGGCAGGCTGTGGCAGGCACTTCAACTCCTACATTTTCTTCTAAGAAACTTGGGCTTTTTTTCTTTTTTTTCTCACCCAATTTTAACAGGCTTTGGGTATTTAGGTGCTCCCTACAGCAGAAGTTCTAGGCAGACTGACCTCAAAATGGCATTTTCATGTCCTAATTGGCTTTTCTGCTCTTATTCTATAGTAATAATGTATATAAAAGTCTTTCCCACACATCTGTGTGTGTGTAAAAGGAGAAAAGAAAGAATCTTCATCTATGATGTACTGTTAGAGCGCATGTAGTAAAACGCGTGTGATATGGCAGAATTACATAGTTTCTGAAACATCCAATAGACATTGCAAGTCCTCTTTTGAAAATATGTTTGACAGGCAGTATGCAAACTGCTGCTGTGAGGAGCTTTGTGTACTGTGTATTTATAGGAAAGAAATGATAAACCACCTAAGTTTTGGAGAGGGAAAACAGGAAGATACTAATTGGACAGGGACATTTGCATCAAGACTAAATCAGTCAATACAAACTACTGATATAAATTAGCATAATAAAAACAGAGTGAAAAACAAGGCTATTCATTAGAAGAAATGGCAATTCAATTTGGCAATTACTAGAAGAATTACGAGATAACTGAATTAAAAGGAAATCTCAGAGATTTACACGGTATCGTTCCTCAGCATCATATATATCCATTTGCATCTCTGCCCTCCACTTTACATTTTACAAAATGATTCACCATTTTGAGAGACATTAAAGTTTCTTAAGGAGCCAGCAGGGTTTGACCTGATCTGAGCCCTGTGTTGCTGCACGTGCCCTATAGGTTCAGCATTACCTGAAGACATGGGATCTATGGAACAAACGGAGTTTCACTGCAGGTGATGCAAGCGTGGGAACGGCGTGCTGCAGTTTGCCTGCCTGGGAAGAGCCACTCCGAGAAGAGCAGGACTTGGGCTGATCCTGCTAGCTCTGACAGTGGTCTGCTGGTGGTAGGTTTCCCATCTCTCCGTCTCAAAGACTCCCGTGAATCTGATTTTTGCCCACAGCCACCAAGTCTTTGCTCACTGGAAAAGCCTACCAACTCTGTTTCAAGTCATGGATGAAGGATCCCTGGGCTGCTCTCAGCCAGAAGATGTAAATAGCAAGGCCGGGTAGAGAACAAGGGAGTGCAGAGGCACAGCGAAGGGGCTGGGGGAGGCTGCGGTGTGGGAATGTGCCAGGCGAGGGACCACCAGACCATCAGGAGGAGGACGATGGGGAGGGCAGGAGGCAGCTGAGAAAAGCTGTGAGCAGCACCGCATGGTGCTGAGAGCTAATGGGATGTGACGGAGACTATAAGAGAAGTATGATGAGGCAAATGAATGTAAGGGATAACAGTGACAGGAGACCATTGCATCTGAAGGCTGGCATGCGATGGCTGTATCTGAGTGGAGGCAAGTATACTGAAACCCTGCCTGTACCAGAGTTGCAGGGATGCTAAACAGTGATTATATTATATACATACATTATATTATATACATTATATTTACAAAGGAAAAAGTGACTCCTTGCAGTCAAGCAGTTGATTTAAAACAGCTAAGCTTTCAAATGCAGAGAACAATTTTTCAGTCAGTTGATAGACATATGAGATTTACAAGGAGGAAATGGAGTTTTCTGTTATTTTAATTTTGATTTAGATGTGATTTAGCATATCGCAGCTTTCAAGTCCTGTGAACCTTTCAGTCAGCTGAGATTAAAGTCCCTAGCAAGATTAATTGTAGAGTTGGGATTAAGAGATTTTATAAATCACTCAAATTCAAAAATAAAGCTAGCAGAGTACTACGATAATGATATATATCCATATTGTATCAGCTGCAGCTAAATTGAATTGACACTGTAATAGACTGAACACAGTCAAATATGAGAGTAGAAGTCATTAATAAAGATTATTCGTGATGAAAATGTAGACACCACTGCAGTGACAATTCCTGGGGGTAGAGTTCTCTCGAAGAGCATTCTACCTGTATGAAAGACCCTGGTACGGCTTCCTGATTTGTCAAGGCTTCCTGCTCTAGAGAGACAGTATGCAGAATAATGAAATTATTGCCCTTCCTACAATAACTATATTATACACAAAGATGCAGTGTTAATTTGTCATGATGGCTAAACTTTAAGGGATTTCATATAAAAAATTTGCATACTTGGGGAATTCACCGATTTCTTACATGGACTGAGGACAGAAGTTGATCAGATCAGGCTGTGATATCCCCTGTTTGTATACAGATGTGTATATATATACATACACACATGTACAACCACAGATACACTCCCCTGCCAAAGAGACATTTATCTATGCGTAGCTATATATCCCCTTCAGCCCCAAAGAAAGAGACAGAGCAAGAGCATGAGCTTTCCTTTGTTAAAGCCAGGGGGTGAACTGTCTGAATCCATTAAGGATGAAAGGAAGATAGTTAGGAGGAAAAAGAAATCTCAAAGGTATTTCTAAAAAACGTTGAGGAGTCATTAAGGCACTGGAGCAATGTAAGGTTATTTCCTTGGCAGGCCATCTAAGTATTTTTAGTCATTTCTTTAAGTGGCTGCTCTGAACAGGGCGCAGCTTCCTCTATTCTCCAGCCCACTGCACTACAACGGAGATGCTGTATTTTTGGGCTGAAGTGAAACCTCACCTTGTGACCAAGACTGAAGTCTCAGCAGCACCTGGCCTTTAGCAGAAGGTGAGATCACATCTACATCTATGCCTCACTTTGTCTGTTCTGTATCTTCCTCACACCTGGCATCTCATGAAACCAATGTGACACTTAGGATGCAGCTGAAAAGAGAACGGCAATTCTGCAGGCTGCCCGCTTTCTTGCTGACTCAGCCAACTGGCTGCTCAGCTAATTTCCGCAGTGCTACAGAAGCCTCCTCACAGTGGAGGCGAGGAAATATTTTTTAATTGTTTAGAGCCTCTGAGAAAGCCAAAGCTAATTTGTCAGTTCTCAGATGTTCTAAAAATCACGTTCTATGGTTGTAGAGAGAAATTGGAGTTAGGCTGGGATGGCCCTCCATATGACTCCTATTCAGGCTGGATCAGTCACACAGAGATAAACTTTTTTGGGGGGAAGAACAAGTCCCTCCTCCGCATGACTGTGCTGCAGTTGTGAGTGAAGCCAAATGCCATTGATTTAAAAGGAAAGCAGAACTGAAAGGGTCAGTGACCTCTGGCTTGGAAAGTCTGGAGTCCAGTTTCAAGGCATGAGACAAAGCTGAAAGACTGAAACAGACTGACTTCAAAGGGGAAAAAAATGAATATTGTGACAGCAAATTATACTCTGACTTACCACATGGTATATTCTATTTTAGTACAGAAAAACTTGATTCGATATTATGCTTATGGCTTAACTTTAGAAAGACACTGACATGTAAGGACAGACAAAAAGAAAACTATGGTCCTGTAGGGGAAGGACTGGTGCAGACTGTGAGGGAAACCTGATGGCAGGGATGCTTGGCTATAGAAAACTAGGAATGAGACCTAGACCACACAGCATAATTAGAGGATGTAAAGAATAAAGATAAAAATTCAAAGTTTTAAGAGGATGTGATACTGAAGGCTACAAAGGGGTAAAAACTGAAGAAATACATAAAAATGAAAGTTTTGGATAGATACTTTTTCTTTTAAACAAAATGTGAATGGATGAGTGATTCAGTTTCTTTTACATGATAAAGACAAGGTGGGAAAGCAGGCTAACTAGAAGAACAAATGAGAATTACTTTGTACATTTGTTAAAAAAACCCCAAAATATAGGTCAGACATTTTTTCTTCATGTGCAAATGTGCTCTCAGATGCTTAATTTTATTTTAATTAATGTTTTCTAATATGCAGCAGAGTTTCCAATGATTCTAATAGGCATCAACAGTGTTTATAGAAGGAATCTGGATCCTTTAGAAAATACTAAGAACTCTGTATAATACAAAACAAACAACGGTTACATCACGAAAGTATTTTAATTATAATAATAAAAATAAAAGACATTTATCCAGAACTCCTAATATATTATTCTTATTAAAAAAAAATATTTTACTCTTCCCAACATCCATGTGCAATATAATGGAGTGCACAACATCTGAGAATAGATAACGAAAAGGGATTGTGGAAATCTTTCTGCAGATTTTAATACATTTTGGATTAGGCCCTTTAACTGTAACTATGTTAATGTGACATGGGCATTTGCCTTTGGAATCTCAGGCTGGGCCAAGTAATTGCATCTGGGAAATACAGTTTCTGTTCTTCCCAGGTCTTTTGTGGTCACATTTTTGTAAGATCAATTTTGACAGTACTCATTTAAATGTTTCCTCACTTCATAGTAAAAAGGGGATGAAAATGGCCCACAGATCTCAGGAGTAATGTATGAATTGAATCATAGCAAGAAATGTGCGTTAGACCCTTTCTGCTATGTACTTAAAGGGAGGTAATCTTGTCAACACTCAGGAATACATTTTATGTCTTTCTCAGTACATTTCACAGTCTTGTACTTTATCTCTAGATTTTTTAAAAGATGATAGAGCCATAAGGAGTGGCACTAGACTTAGAAAAAATATCTAAGATGATCTATTCCCATAACCCTAGGACCCATGATTTTGAGAACAGCACCAAATATTACAAATCTTGTGGTGATGTAGAAGAGATGACAATACCCAGTGAAACAGATAGCACCGTACTGTGAAGCCATATGTCATATTCCATGTACTCACTACCTTTTTTTGGTAGGAGTAAGTGTGTGGAGAACATACTTAACCATTTCCCAACAATACTGACTGGCAGCAGTTGTCTTATGACAAGCAGCCACCTTCTCATACTGCTTTACTCAAGGGTTCTCCCAAACTATCTTACCTATGAATCAGTTTCTTAGGGTCTGTAAAGTAAGTGGAATGAAATAGCAAGAGTTTGAGAGATCCTACAGCAGGACTGAAAATAGGGGTCATTTACAACAGTGGCTGAAGTGAATACAACAAGAATCCACGTGTACAAAATATGTTAGTGACATATTAGTTATATCTGACATTAGTCCCCTGTGCACATTTTACTTTCTTAAAGATAACAATTTCCCTCATCATAAATATTAGCCTTTTAGTAATACAATATGGCATCACCAACTCTCTCATCCAAGCAGTACATGTTCATATGATTTCTATGCACACCTTTCTTAGAATGACAGTTGGCATCAAGATGAAGGCAGTTTAAAAAATCTATTACAAAGCAGGACAAGAACCACCTCTTTGCTTGGTATTTCATGAATAAGCAATGCCCAGCTGCATTACTCATGCCTCAAAATAACACAGTTGCCAAACACAACTGCGTGTGGATTGAAAAAGTCTTTACCTCGTTGTGAAACTGCAAACTGGACCTTTACCTTGTATTTCAAAAGGGTGCTTAGTGCATATATTGCCTCAGATTCAACAGATTCAATAGAGAGAATGATGAAAGACATCCCTCCAACTTGTATTTTAGATCTAGTTCTCTACATATTAGGCTTGGATCTCTGAGAGAACTTCCAGCTCTATTTTACACCCAATAAACACATTTAGTGGATACGCCAGTATCCTCAAAATAGTCTAATTTTAATTTGCTGGAGGACTGAATATAACCCTTGCATTACAGCTACTACAAGCAGACTAAGCCCAGCAAAGAAGCAAAAATAAGGGGTCTGCTAAGACAGACCTTGTATAGCATGTAAGAAGTCTGGAGTGGCCTGGGCTGGGAGGGAGGAAGGAAGAACAGAGCATCAGTGCCCAAAGCTTTAACTAACTAAAGAAGAAGTTTTAAAGATTCAAATTCTTTTTTCATTGTGTAATCTCAGTTATCTAAATCAGAAAATGGGCAGTCAGCAAGGTGTACAACTCCTGTAAGACCTATTGGTGATGTCAAAGCTTCCCTCAACTGGAACACTAGAAGTGGGAAACAAAGTTAGACCACCTCTTACACGGCTTTACTGACCCATCGTTAGGTCACCGGCTGGGAAAGTTGAATGTCCAGAATGACAAATACATTGAATTCATACCTCTCATACTTTTAAAAAAACTTTTCCTGATAATATCAGTGTTAACTACTATAAATGTTACTATTGTAGCTTTAAAATTCTGTTTACAAACATTTCTCTTTCAACAGCGTACTCATGGCAATCAAATAGGAATCAGCTACTCTCTCTTTTAATGCAACACCCTTCTAATATAGATGGACGTGGGGTACCAACCCTTTCACAAACGTGTTAAAAAGAAGGCAAATGTTTTTGCTTTCATAGCTCCTCCCAGGGACCTGTTCCAGACCTTCACTCTTCACATTGGCAAGATGAATTCACCTCTTTTCACATTGGTTCATAAAAGACAGGCCCACCAATTTATTTGATTCTTTTAACATCCCTGTAGGAGGGTAAATTTTCCCAGTTTATGTTCCTGTTAGTGCATGCGTATTAAGAACCGCACTCAGTCTTCCAAATAAGGTCTTACAAGTGCCTTGTATATGATATTGGTAATTCCTTATGTCTGCGGGCAATGCCAGAGGATGTATCTTAGGAGTGTATTTGCCTTTCTTATAGATGCACTAGACGGGTAGTTTGTCATAATCCTGTGACCAGCCAATAAAGCCCCACTTTGACACGCTCCTTCAGCAATTATTACTACTGGTTATCAATGACACTCTTCACTACCACGTTTCACCTCATTTCTGTTTTCTCAGTCTTCACAATCACTAGATTTTTCCTGTTTGACATTCCCAGCCTACTCCATCACAGTAATGACTGGTCACCTTCATGTTATTAGTACAGTTCTATGTTTGTGGTTATTGCCATTATTGACAGCGTTAGAAAATGAACCCATAAGGAATTCCGCAAATCTCTTATCTTTCATGCCACTTTTCTTGCCTTTGCTGCTGCATTTCCACATTCTGCCAGAAAACTGATGTAAAGCAATTACTTCTGACTTAATGAACAACAGTGTATCTAGCATCTGCAGAAGTAGTTTATACAGGGTAGTGCAAAAGGTGCATACTTTTGTCAGACTGCCCTGGTGAATGATATGAGTCAACAGGAAATTTTAAGTATCTTCAGCTGCTTAAAAAGGGTGCAACTCAAATATAAATGCTTTCATATTAGAAACAAATCCAATACAAACAACTGCTGGAAATTATGCAACCATTTTCTAAACAAATCCATATCCATCCAGCTATACTGGCAACATGCAGGCAAATTTTAGGCAGTTATTAAAATTCTTTCCACAAAAATACCCAGTTTAAATATTCATTATTGCCTCCAAAGTTTTATATTTAATCCTACAACAATATACCAACATACACATAAAAAAAAATATCACAAGGAGAGGACTCCTATCAGACTTTTAATATCCTCCTACTAACCTTAGGTGGTTTAAAAGGATAGTCCGGTGAAAATGTAATGTCAAGGAAGAAAACTCCACCTTCATATACAGACCCTGGAGGCCCCAGTATAGTTGACCTCCACTCATAAATGTTGTCTCCTTTGGGTCCAGCACTAAAATAGAAAACAAAAATATAACATAATAACCACATATAATCAAGAATATACTGCATCAGTTATACTCTACTAGTAGTATTGCTGGTTTTGCAATAACACTACAAGTAAAAAATTGTGTATCACATTCAGTTAGTCCTGGATGAAAGATGTAAATGGTGTCCTAAGCTTTGTCAGTGAAGTGATGCATTCACCCAGGAAGAAGTTTAAAACTCACGTTATAAATTATTCAAATAAGCATAGAAAAATTCCTGACTGTCTTATCTCAAATATTTTAGCGGGCAGATGTGAAGTATTTGCAGTGCAAGGATATAGAGACTTCACTGAGATGTCTTCACACTGTCTTGCCTCACAAGCCATCCTATTTTCACCTACCTCCTCATCCACCCACCTCATCAGTCAGTAGCAGTGTAATTACACACATTATTATACAGCACAGACTGTGTTGAAGACTAAGCAGGGTACGAATGACCCTGCAGCTGCACTTCCGAAGTTACTAACCTAAGGTCTCCAGTCCCTAGTAGAGAAGGCTGCTTTACTCTGCAATCTTTACCCTATCTAAAAAAGTATTGTAAACAAGAAGTGGGTTAAACTGTTGGATTATGTTAGTTCAAAGTCCTTGTTTAAAAACACAGCACTAAAACAATATTTAAAACGTAGAAAACATAATCCTGTATGTGAAATAAGAAAAATCTCTTACTCATATGGTCAATACCTGACCAAATCAAATTAAAAACTGATAAAGGTCTTGAACACGACTCTGCCAAAAGCCAACATAGCCTCCATTCATACAACATAATGCTTGTCCATAGAAATACATATTTTACCCATGGTGGCCTCTTAAGGAATATGAAGACTTCTTTTTGGTTCACAATCAGCTGATACCAGTCACTGATATAGGACCTGAGTTTTATTTAGGATCAGTTGGGATGGTGGCTTCTAGATACCTGATTAATATTTTTCAGAGGAAAGCAGTGCTGGTAGATATTTTGAATAAGTGATGTGGTATTGTCTTAAGGCATTTCTTGCAAAAGAATTCTTGTTATGTTTGCAATAAAGTTTTCCACAGTATGCAGGGGTTTGTGAAATAACCCTGTGTGTAGAACAGATGAAAGCCTTTGGCTATGCTCCATGCCTCACAATGTACCCAAGGCATACAATTATTATATGACATCATGTCATGTTCGCTGCTCAACGATTCATTTTGTTCACTGAAAGTTAATAAAACCCTCTTTCACCTGAAATTCCTTGGGCTCCCTTCATTAGAACTTCTGACTGCGTGATTCCCTGCATACAACTGCGTGACTTAGTACTGCGCGGTGTACTTCATTAGTCATGGTACCTACATCAATTTTCTATAATAGCTGTTAATGCTTCCTGGCTTTCTAAACTATGTGCTTTCTTAACAAAAATGGGTTACAGAGACTATAACATTATGGAACATTCATTTTCTATCAGCCATAGTAACAATACCAGCAATTATTTTAAAGATAAAACCTGGCTTTTTAAGTGTCACGATAGCAGAAGTGTTGCCATCCATATTTCACAGCGTCTGTAATACATCAGGTTGCTAGCTGCCAAACAAATTTAATTTACCCAGTTCTCAGTTTGCATTAACCTTTGAATAATAAAGCACAGCTGAGACTGCTGTAAGAAACAAACCAGAGAATGAATAATTAAAAACATCTCCACTGCCTTTAGAAAGACCAATCCTGAGTCAACAGGGAAGGTTTAATTGTGACTGAACTAGGCATTAAGGGGCTAATTGAATTCTTTATAAGCCCAAACGAATGTGTTCCTACATCAGTACTATGGTATACAAGGTTCACAGAAAGTAAAACCCTTGAAAAATAAAATCAGGCAATTAGTTCAAATAGAAAACGCAAGAAGCAGGGGCAGTCTAAATCTTACATGAGTAAAAGCCCATAATATGTGAAGGAAATTCTTTCCCATTTTCTGCAGAAAAACATTCTAATACTTGGAGAAGGAATGACTCAGTTGATGCCAGCAGGTTAAAATGGAAGTGATATAAATGTCAATCCAAGAGAAATGGTTGGAAACAGCAAGTGACAAAAGTAAGCCCTGTCTTTTTTAGACCTTATTTATTCAGGAGGTGATAGTTGGGCCCTTTTTGGGTTTGAGCAAGGCTCACTTATTTGATCAGAACTCTCTCAGATGTCACATTTTCATAACATATATTATTTTTATTTGTTTTGCCTATTTATTTAATTGCATTAACATTTGAAATGAGCAGTCATTAATTAGAATAGTTGGAAAATGCTCCATCTGCCAGTTGAACTGTTTCGGCACGTCCAGCTACAAGCCCAGCCCGATCCCATTCTGAGGATGCTGATTAACATTAATTGAAGGTTTTCTCTGCAAATGAGAGATGAAGCTTTGTAAGTATTATTATTAATTTGAAGAATAGCTTCAATTGTATGGAGTGTGGGAAGACTGCTGTTTTTGACGCTGTCTGTTAGAGTGTTTGCTGGCAGAAAGGCTGTTCAGCCAATGTGAAATACTGATCCATGTGCACAGGCAACAGCTGGTGTTAAGAGCAGCAGCATGCACAAGCATAACGTTTTTGCACTTGCACATTAATAATATAAAAAGTTTGACAGATATGTTGTCTTTGTTTTTCTCCTTTCCTAATTGTTAAGCCTTTATTTATCTACATCATTGGCAACCAGAACGACGACTCCTCAGTCTTCACCAGAGAAAATTCCCATATGTGCAAGACCTCAGCCAGAGCCTTATTCTATAAGGTTTATAATGCAAGAGGATTTAATTGCCCTTCTCTCTGCATGGATATCTGCCCGGCACACTGAAGCCCAAATGTTTTACATTCAGTATGATTTATATTCCAGCTCTATTAATGTTACTGGCAACGAAACAACAGATCTTAAAGAAAGCGAACCAAACATCTCAGTGCCTGAAGTTCTGTTATCTTTGGAAGGACAGTTCAGATGTGCACCCGCTCGGCAAAGGGCAAACTAAATCTGTCTTGAACTCAACTGACCCGAGCCAGAGCATACACATGCTGCCTGCTACTAACCCACTGCTAAATCATCAGCACCAGGGGAGAAATAACGATGGCTGTGGCAGCTCCAGGTGGAAGTGGCTGAACTGTAAGGAAGAGGTGGTTAGGACAGGTTTGCTGTCAGATCAGCTGCCCAGTTTGAGCCCTGATGCTGAAACCCCAGCAAACCTGCAAGATAAGACAATCAAGAAGGTCAGCGAGAAGATCGTGGTGTGACTCTGGAGCTGGCACTCCTCAAGGTTTCCAGCATTGCAACACAGGACTGAGGAGGTGCAGCTGAGCATAAAGGCCCTGGAGACTTGAAGTTATCAATGGCTTGTCCAGAACTAGCTCTCTGCTATCATTATTCCCCTACAGCTGATGAGACCCTGCAGAGAATATTGCCCGGCTTACCTGCTGGAAGAGGTTTGTGCCCTAGAACAGTTGGGGTGGGTGGACATTGAGCCAGCCCTCTTCCTCTTCCAGAATGAAATTAATATAGATTATGAAACTCAGGACAAAGGAGTCAAAACATCTAAAATGGTCTCATTTGTAGTTCCCTCTCCTTACATGTTTTAGTTCTGCCACTGCTTCCCACATACATACTTGCAGGTAAAATGTATGCACATCAGTTACAGTTAGTGGCAAAATACTTTAAATGCTACTGTAACTGAATTCATTTTGCTTTAAGTGTCCTTAATGCACTGAGTATTTTCTATTCCCTCAACATGTTTTAGGGAGGCAGTTACTTGAAAGTAATGTGCTAAAAACTGCTTGTCCAGTACAATCCATTACAAACACCAAGCTTTCCCTGCATTTAGACTATCCTGAAATATTAAATTTAAAATGATGTATTAGTAGAGTTGTATGAAAACAACAGCATCTATGAGACATATGAGATGAAAACCTATCTGGAGAAGTTATGAAAGTACAGTTGATTTTGTTTTATCAGAGCTATGATTTATATATAAATTTACTCAATTTCCAGAGAAGAACAAAAAAACTTTTAAAATACAGAAATTCAAAGAAACAATAGTATCCAATGTTTATCAAGTAGTCATATGGAATAAATCAGTCATAATAATACTATTATTTTCTAATCTAAGTTATATTTCTTGATGAGGGACCCCCTGCTTTCCCAGAACCTATATCTGGTGGTAGCATAAGCTTATCCTATGGAAAAGGAGGACTAGTTCAATGTCTTGCCTTCCATTCTTGGTCTCTGAATCTTGCTGTTATTCACATTTAAAGTGTAACTGTACTCTTTTAACACAAAGGAAAGGCAAGCCTGTAGCACAAAACAGAGAAGTAAGGAAAAGAATTGTAACTTAAGTTGCTTTCTAGTTCTGACAGGTAATGTCCAACTAGACACCATGTGTCTAATGGTGTGTGCGGGGAAGTGATCAGGCCAAATAAAACAGGAAAGCAGGATGGCGGGGAGGCCTTCCCATTGCTCCAGACTCCGAAAGAAACAGAAAGATCCTTCTGGACCAGGTGAGTTCAAGTTCATTTTCATCCTTTATAGCAGGTCAGAATCAAGCAGGACCAGGATATTATACTAACTTTGTCCATGAACTCACTTCCCATGGCATTGTCTATTGCAATGAATTCTTATTACTGCATTAGCTGATGTGACTTGCCTTAGCACACAGAAAGACACATCAGAACCAGGGTACTCATGCACTAGGTGCAGTCCATGGAGGATGCAGCCCCTCTCAACTATCTCTAGTAACATTTGACAGCGGGGATACACTCAAGTCTCTTCCTCTTTCTTTCCTTTTATTACACAGAACCTTCACTACCTAAGGGTTTTCCCTCTGAGGAGAGAAGCTCACTGAAGAATTATCTCCATTTATAAGACATACAACATTTTTTCTTGCAATCCTATTTCTTGCACATCTAACAGTTATGCTGGAGCAGATCCTGCCTCTAGCTGCCCTCTGTAAATGCTTCTGGGAAGCCAGATGCCCAGAGGATGAAGTGGATACAAAAGTCTTGGAAGATTAGCAAAATAATTTTAGAGCACAGCTGGTGAGGGAAGAGGATGGATGTGGCAAAACAGAAGATTGCAGATTCAGTTTACACTGAGATAGGCCTCTTGAGAAGCTCATATGAAGCCTCATTAAAATAAACCCAGTACCTACTCCCTGGTTTGAACATGGAGCCAATACTGAAACTGGTTCCAAGCAAAAGTGTTGCTTTGGTCTGTACCACAGATTGGGCTGTCCCTGTGCTTGGGAACAGCCACAAAACCAGGAGCGGGGCTGTGCTGGCCCTGCTCCCAGCAGCCACAGGGGTCTCCACGGGTCTGTGGCCCAACTGCTGCCA
>JAVSBS010025253.1:21399-43866 GCA_033124195.1 Coracias cyanogaster | reverse complement strand
GATAATCTCAATCTGGGAAGGAGTAAATCAGCAGGAGCTATGCTGATGCTAACATCACCAGATGATTCACACCTACCTGTGCACCTAGCCCAGCCCGGTTCAATGAAATGCAAAAATAGTGCCATTGAGGAGCACTGGCATCACAGCCCTGACAGTGACCATAGTTCTCAGCACTGCTTTCCCATTGCTGTGTCTCTGTGACTTTGGAATGGATACAGACAGTGCAGCAGCCCTGGTCATCTGTTGAATTTCTTCTGCTCTTCTTCCAGTTCTCTCTCCTCTCCGCTTTAGAAGCCCACCTGATCCACTACCTCTCTTCACCCTTTCTCTTCCCTTGACAATTCTTTGTAAAACCTCTATTTTCTGTTTTCTGCTTGCAGGTGGTTTCTCTCCCACTCCCTCTCTGTATGGTGATAATTCATTGCTCCTTCTTCACGGTGGATCCTTCCTCCCCTCAGGTACATGCACATCCCTCTCCCTCTAACATCCTCTTTTTTTGCTGCCTCATCAACAGCCATCAACACATCCTGCTGTTCTTCATCTTTCTCTGAAAAAGGAGGAGGGAGTGGAAAATGGTGCAGGGGGATTTTACTACAGTACAGAAGTTACTCATTATGTTTCTTTCCTTCCCCATTGCCCTTCCTTGGAGACGTAGAAAATGAAGAGCAAGCAGAGCTGACGCTTCAGCAACAGCAGTGTAGGGAAGGGAAAGGGAGTCACAGCTGCCTACCCAGATGCCACAGTGATATCAGTAGGTACTTTTATAAATGTATGTAATAAACAGTTGCCACACCAGCCAAAGGAATACATTTCTACAAAACAAAAACAAAGAGAGAGCAATGAGCGCTGAGACTGCCTGTGGCAATGGGCACAGTTGTATGGTTAATAATACCTCTGCTATGAATAAAATTAGCAGGCTAGTCTCCAAGAAGTAAAATCAAAGAACAATTAAAGAAAAAAAAACCCTTCAGAATTAGAGATAAGTGCTTAGTTGAGCTATAATACTGATGACTTGAGCTCTCATCAAGAAATAAACTGTCCCCAAATTTGTGCCTTTGGAATGCATAACCCTTTCTTAATACCCTTTTGTTCCTGAAAATCTGCTGAAAACTCCTAAAATCTTGGGGTTTTTGTTCTTTTAAAATTTATCCTCATCTCAAGTCTCCATCTAGATGGTGCATAAAGTGCCAAGTACTCCAAGATGCTCACAGTTCTAACTTGTTATTATCTAGACCAAGTTAGAAATTTTTCAGCATTAAATTTGAGGCCCAAGAAATCTGAATTACTCTAAGAAAGTTAAAAATATAAATACACCTTAAAAAAGTTCACTTTAAGTAGACACTATAAGTAGTAAAAAAGTTTAGCTTTCCATGATCTAACACTCAAATTTCAGTCTATCCTAGACCCAATATTTTTGGTCACCCTGCAACGTTACTGGGAATTTACATCTTAAATATGTTGGAATATCAACATAATTAGATGAAGTAAGCATGATTTGGGGGTATGTATCTTTCTTTAGATTTAATTATTCATAATGGAAGCTGAGGGTGAAGTGATTTGGCAGAACCGGAAACTTCAGACAAATCCCTTACACCACTTGGTTTCCATTACAGCAAGAGAATTCAGCTGAAAAATTTGGATTGACTTTCTTCCAATTTTCTGATTGAGACCATCTTTCTGTAAGAAACTTTTTTTAAAAAGCACTTTTAGGTAAGCAGTAAAACAAGGAGGATATTAAGACATTTTTCCAACCCATGCCACCATTCCTTTAAAGTGGTTATATCCTGCTTTTATCAAGTGCTTTTTCTTGAAGCCAGTTACCGTCCTCATCTACACTCTGGAACCAACATGTTTGTGGTAAACGCACTGGAAGAGTTATCTAAGAAAACTGATCCCACCGAGCTGTCAAAGGAGCAGCAACATACTACAGGCCAACACTGCTTCTTATGCTTATCAAGAGCGACTGAATTCAGTACGGTACGGCATTTTTTCACTATGAATCTTCTCTAGTTTTAGCAAGGTGTTTCCAGAGGTCCATTTACCACCCAAAGTGACATGCATTTTAACTTTGGTGCCTCCTGCCACTTTCTTGCAGGAAACCCGAAGCACACCAGGTCAGTGTGCTCAATGTGAGCCAAAGCCTTTTTTTCTTGTGATTTAACTTCCTCTGCCCTCCTGTCACTGGAGCCATTAAAAATCATTGGCGGGAGCTGCTGAAGCTGCATCGTGTTTAGAATTAGGAAGTTTTGGCCACAGTAAAAATAACAAATAGATCAGACCAAAGTGAATATAACTTACTTAATTTATTATTCACTTCTAAATAATACTACTAAAAATTATTAAAAGTATCTTAGCACTTTGGCAGACTGGTATTATTCAAAGAGTACTTTGATGCTTTTATTCTCTAAAGTCTTGTCTTCAGAGTGTTCCTGAGACAGAAATCTTCATGAAGTGAACTGCTTCTTAATGCACAAAACAGTTATTTATATTATAGTATCTACAGCAATTTATTCATTGCAAACACCATTACACAGCGTATGATCACAGCATGCTGAGTATTCACAATGAGATTTTAAAAATGGCAATTTTGTTAAGTATTCTCTACTTTGTTCAGCTGAACAAAATTACATAAGACCCTCTGCAGAAAGCTTTCCTTGTTCAGTGCCGGAAACAATCATTTGCCTCCTATTACACATCTACGGGCTAGATTCCCTTTTGCCACATCTTTTGTTTCCTTTTCTTTTGAAGTAATACTACAAACTGTAGTTCCAGCTCTTCTATACCACCAGAAATAGACTGTATAGTTTAAATAAGATAAAATATTTATCAGACTGATTTGACTCTATGGTAAATTATATCAAGCATGATTTGTAGCCATATTTTAGCAAAACAGGAAAACACAAGTAACTAGTAATGAAAAACACTACCAAAAAATGAATAGACTGTCCCAAGACCTTTTAATATGACCTCAACCTTGCAACTTGCCAAGTGGTATTATTTCCATGTTACTCCTAATTTGCTTTTCCTTGAGGGTTGTTTTTTTTTTTTTCCCCAGGATTGCAACTTATTTTTCAAAATATAACTACTGTTTAATTTCATAACATTTCCCCTTACCCACAACAGCTGTAATTCACCATTCTGTCTTTTCTAAGTTAAACAGAAAACATGACACAGAACAGTGGGCTGGCACCATCAGGCACTGTATTTTAAAATTCTAATCTGATTTAAAAGGATGAGGTGACTGAGTGTGGACAGATAGCACAGAAAGCCCACGTCAGATGGAAGATTTAAGAACTGTAGTAGGGAAGAAAGCATTCTTTAAAACAGCATTTACTTTTCTGTTTCTGTGGAAACCCTAGAGGCAATGCAGGAGAGAGAGGCAGACAGGGCTAAAGCAGACCAGGTCAAACAGACTAGAAAGACTTGTCATGAATGGCTGCAATATACTAAAAGCTTTGGATTTGATATGTTGATTTGATCACTTATAAAAAATGATTCCAAACTCCTGCTCTTCATCAGAAATCATGAAAAATGAGAGAGAAAAAAAATAATGCACAATGTATTAACAATTAATGGATTAGCTGAACTTTAATTAACATGTCTTTCACTTTCTGATGACAGACTCATGATTTCATGTAAAAGATTTTTGCAAGTCTTATCTGAAAAACATCTCTACAGTGTCTTACTTTAAGAAATATTAGTGTAAAGATATACTGTAGTAGTCAGTCATTTCAGTAACTGAGAATGATTTATACAGGATTATTTCTAATATATGTACACACACATTTTCTGGTTATTATGAATTCTATAAGCAAGGCAGTAGTATTTTCCAGTGACTGCATATTCTGTGTTCCTCAGGAAGACAGTTTTCTGTATAACCACTAGTCACTGTATCTTTCCCCTACTTGGAAATGATTTATTCGGCTGCCTATAAAACAGTTTAATTTGCTCAAGACTGTCATCTTTAATAATCCCATCTAAAGGCAGTTGTTTAAATAGGAGCCCGGAAATTTTGAAACCTTATGAAACAAGAATAGTTTTGCAGCTTCTTTTTCTGAAGGGGCCTGATTCTGAGATCTCCTTTTGTGACATTTTAGAGACTTTAGTTTCTACACAGGAGCTGCTTGTAAAACTGTTCCAAAATATTGATGAGGGAAAGCAGTGAGAAGAAAATTTAAATAAGTTAGTATTTACAGAGAGAGAGATATCTCAAATGTACAATACAGCTGTGTAACCAACCAGTCTGCTCTCCTGTCCATCCTATAAACAGAGGAACAGGCTTGAATACAGATTCCCCTTCACACATGCTTACATGTGAAATGCTTGCTTACACAAGGAAACAACTCTATATTATGGCACAGATTAACTAACATGATGTTAAACACATTATAAAACAAGTCATTTCCTCCTGAGTAAATAAGCCTATAAAGCCAACAGGCACAGAAAAAAGGAAATTTGATTCTGAAATCCATATACTTCAAAAGCAGATTCCTTTTATTTAGTCAATTTAGTTTAGAGGCTTTCTTATTTCTCCAGATCTCTGGTAAACAGAAGAAAACACACTTGGAAATTAATGGCAAATGGACAAATTTTCACAGCGTCAGTTTTCCATTTGAAATTATTATCTTAAAATATGAACACCAGCCACAGGTCCAAGGTGAAAGGAACCTTAAAATGTCTCAGCGTTTGATGGGGACTGATTGCCCCCACTGCAGGCCACATTCTAACTTAAGAGAAGAAACACCATTTATAGGCAATTTTCTTTGTGGTGTCTGTGAGGACCGAGCAATTTACACCACTTGCCTGCCCAGTGAAAACAAATGAGGATCTGGCAGACTCTTGGGGAGTGTTTATGTGAGACTGGGACCTGGTAATGTGGCTTCTTTTACTTCATCAGAGTATCATTAAGACTTTTTAATATACCCCTTCCCTGGGGTGGGTGATTTATCTGGATCCATGACAGAATGAATGGAAAATAAAATATACAGAAATCTGTCATTTTTCTATGAGGATAATTTTCTCCTAGGATATTCTGGGAAAGTCATTGGGGCTGAGATTAGGAAGGGGCTTATGTAGGACCGAGCTTTCTGTGCTGAGATTGCTGGCAATCCTCTCAAAGTTAGACCTGGAGTTGCCATGTGAACTTGCTAAAACAGTCCAAGAAAATGGGTACACCACAGACTTCACTACAAGAAGAGGTCATTCCAATGTATTTTTCAGTAAAGGTAAGCTTATTTGGGACAACTGAGGCTACATTCTTCTCAGTACACAGACCTCCACTGTGCTGCTAGGGTCAGGACTTCTGATTTCAAACCCCCTCCCTATAAGTGGCTTAGTTTCATCCCTTGCTTTATTCAGAATCATTAGGATGGAAAGATGGAAAACGGTCCTGGGAAAGGTTATGGCAAAATTGGTTCAAGAAAAGAAGGATGCTTGCTTGCTGTTTGAAAGACATAATGAAAGCATATGGTTTCCCATCCTGAGAACACAGGATGTGAAGGCAAACAACTGGTGTGCAGGTACCTGCTTGTGAAAGCAGTCTTCATCTTATAGCTGGAACTGGGGAAGTTAGAGCTCTGTAAAACCCCTCTCAAGGTTTCAGGTAATGTTTCCACTGCTGTAGGCCTCACACATGATCTGCTCCAGAAATGATGCCTTGTCTAATGAAGAATCAACATTTCCAATGAGAAAGGGAGAGCCAGCATTCTAATCTGTAAGTTATAATCACTGACTCCGTCACAGAAGAATTAAACTTCACATATATAAGACCTGTTTTTTTTATAGCCACAGCATATGTTCCCTACATCAAGATATAATACCAACAACAGTTGAAATTGCAGTTATAATTTCCTTGGCAACAACAACTTGGAATCCTTACTCGCACAGATGTTTTCTGTATGATGAAAATCACATTTGTGTTATTTTCTTTCCCATTTTCAGTTCCAGCTCATCTCCTTGGTTCAGCTGCGAGGGATACCTTCTCTCATCATTGTTTATTCACTCATAATATGACTGGTTGTGTGCACTAAGTGACAAATGACCAGTGTTGGAGTCAGAGCTACCACCACAAGAACCACAGAACACTACACTAATGCTGAAATTCACAATGCAAAAATAACATGTAGCTTAACCTATCAACACTAGAGTTATATTACTTATCTTTATCATGTGTCACTGCTTATCTTTATTATCCCAATTATGCTTAAGTTTTGTGTATTCAAAGCAAATAACTGAAGCAAATGGCTATGAGAAAGCTGGCTATAGAAATGTTCATCTTGTGGTCTCTGTTTCAGTGCTAGCCTCGATGGCTTCTGTCTAAATTGTTCATATTTGGAGGTTCTTTGGGGTCTGCATCTAATGAATAGGTTTTTTAGAAAACCATTTCTTAGTGGACAAATGTTCCAAGTCATAAAAATGTCATTGCTGATTCCAGCCTTGCTGGTAACTCTGACTGGATAGAGAAGGAAATCCTTTTTGGCTGCATGCGCTAGCTCTTGGTTGAGGCCTTGAGAATGCTCTGGGAACACACGCCAGGCAGCTGTCTGTCTTTACTGGTTATTCCCAGGTTAATTAGGAAGGTATCTGTACTAATTGCTCTAATAGTCAGTTGGGCACTCTTTACAAACTTTGGACTGGGTGCAATAGTTTTACAGAATAATGTCCTGCTTTTTTCTAATGCAGAGGGAAGGCATGGTGGGGAAATTTCAAATCATGTTACTGTTTAAATAATTTGGATATGATCAAAATTGGCAATGGTTCACCTGTACTGCTTGTGATAATTTAGCAGAAATCTAGCTGCCTGAGAAAGATTTTTATATACTCCTTTATGTATTGTTTGTCTGTCAGATCATACTGAATCACAACAATGTGTATATGTGTATTCATGTCACAATTTCTGCACTTTTACTGGTTTTGATGCCTTCAAAATAATTTTTCTTAAAAATAATGTACTTGCCAATTGTACATTCTGGAAGGGAGAGCAGCTGTTTCCTCACAACAGTACACATAGCCTTTTGAAGAAAATTTTGTTTATTAATGGTAATCTGTTTTTCATAGCTTCACAATTTCTTAGATAATAGGGTAAAACACAATTTTCCTTTCATGTTCTCTGCATACTGAAGAGACAGATGCAGTTGCAAGAGACTACTTACACTGAGGGCAAAACTTAGTACCACTTAATGTGGCTTAATGACTAAAAAATGTGTATCATTTATAGATGACATCTAGTACTCAGCTAAGATATTATTATGGTCAATGAGTACTCTTCCCTGCCAGTTAGTAAAAAGATTCAGAATTAAATCTGTTTTCATTCTACTTGTTCAAGTAGACACAGCGAAAGCAACTGAGCTAACCATATGAGTAACACAAATGGGGTTTAGTCCATGCTCTCAATCTTTTTCTAGACAGAAGGTCACATGTAATAATACGTATTTTAATTTGAAACATAGAATGGAGGGAAAAGGGGGAAAAAAACCCACAGGACTGAAGAAAGGCTATTTTACAGCTACACAGACATGTAAACACCTCCAGGAACTTTGCTTAATAAGGCCAGCTACTTTCAGCTATCACTCCATGGCCCATGACAATCTCTGCATGAAAGCATTTCTTTCTCCCCCAGGCAATGCTATCAAGTTAGTGCAGTTCCCTTAAAATACATAAATGCTGTATTTAAAGCTAAATGTATAGCATATGGAGGATGGGAGCTGTGCTCTGGAGAGCAGCCTTTTCACCCACCTGACGGCACTCAGCCACATCATCAAATGTCCCTATGAAATGTGGCATATGACAAGGAAAATGTTAGAACTCAGAAATTTCCTGTAGGTTTTAACTCATGTCAAGAGACACTCTGGTGTCATAGAGATACCACAATTGATCTTGAATTACCTCAAGTCATTCTGTAAACAATGAAGTAGTCGTCTTATCAGTGTTTAATGCACTGTTTCTGTTATGGGATTACGCTACTTAGCTGTCCCTATACAGATACCAAAATGACTTACATGTTTCTTTACCAAAGCAGGTGTATTCAACCCCAATGCAGAGAAGCTGTGAGTGACAGTCAGCTTTCCTGGGAAGCAAAGTCTCAATCTGGTGCACTGGAGTTGATCCGTTGTTCAGCAATGCCAGCGATAAAACTCCCACTGACTTCAATATGTTGAAATGCACCAAGAAGAGCACTTACAAGCCCCTTTTAAGCACATAAAATGTGCATGTGGTTGCGCTTGCCAGTTTAAAATATCCTATTTTTAGTGAGTCTTGCTAAAAAAAAAAAATCTTGCTTGTGCAATTGTACATTCAAATTTATGTTGACCTACTTTAAATTGTTTTCAGCTTATCATGTCAGGAAACTTATTCTAAAACTTTATCCTCAGATGATCAAAAACCCGCCACCCTAAACCTTCCAAAATCAAAAAGCAGTGGATGGTGGACCGGTCCCTGCAACAAGCTTTGATCAAGTTTTTTCTGTTGCAGAGGCATTTTAGAATCACACAAAAATAAGAACTGAACTTGTTGGTTGACCTGCATCCCTATGACTTTTGTGGGGGCCCAAGATTGTGCAGAACAATTTAAATACAATTTTCTGACATTGAGAACTGAAATGTCAGTTCTAGTGCAAAATAAGAGTGTACAGTAATTTGGCAAGTTTGACAAAACTAGATGTACTATATTTTTTGGCCTATGCCCCTTCATAAGCTAATATTCTCTATTTAAAGAATTATTTCTATTTTCATTTGCATGTTTACACTTATTTTCAAGTAATTTTATCACAAATAAGGAATTTTGGGGGTTCAAGACTCAAATCTTACTACAATTTAAAAAAACAAAATTAAAGGATTAAACTGAGTTGCACTAGACATGTGAAAACGTATTAGTAAACTGAAAGACAGATAATTAAACTGGCTTCAAGGTTAACTTTCTGTTATTAATTGTAGTTTGGTTGTTTGTTTTGGGTTTTTTTTTGACTTCCAACAGTATTGCAATCCAGGGCCCTGTCTTGCTGCTTTACCACAGCAGAAACTACACAAATAGAAGCAATGTCTACAAACCACACCCCCTTTACAGAAACCCAGCCCTGCCCCACAGCCACTCCCTTCTAAAATATCTGGAGCAAAGAAAATACCCTTTTTGTTGAAAATCAGGAAACCGAGATGCTGGCAAACTGACAGGTAAAGTAAAATTATCTCCCTCAAAAACATGATTGTGTGAATAAGTGGTGTTTACAAATGTGCGCGGCCAGCTGCCTCCTCGGATGTGACTGTAAATACTGTGTTTAAATATGGAATCATAATATTTACAAATAGAAATTACACACAGCATGTCTTTCCAAATCTGTCTGCCATTGTCCAGAGGTTTTTGTGGTAAACAAACCAGCATAAACAGTGGGATGTAAAAGTTGTTTTAAAATAATTCTATTTTTTGCAAATGAAGCAGTATTAGCAACATCAACAGCTACCACTCTTCTATGGGCACTGCTGTTGTATTTTATTCCTCTTACTTTAACTTCATAAAACCAGTAAATATATTTTACTTCATAAAATTGGTGACATGGACAGTGGCATTGAGTGCACCCTCAGCAAGTCTGCAGATGACACCAGCTGTGTGGTGCAGTTGACGTGCTGGAGGGAAGGGATGCCATCCAGAGGAACCTTGACAGGCTTAAGAGATGGGCCCATGCCAACCTTATGAAGTTCAACAAGGCCAAGTGCAACATTCTGCACCTGATTCAGGGCAATGCCAAGCACAAATACAGGCTGGCAGAGTATGGATTGAGAGCAGCCCTGAGGAGAAAGACTTGGGGGTGGTGGTTGATCAAAAGCTCAACATGAGCTAATAATGCGTGAGTACAGCCCAGAAAGCCAGCTGTATCCTGGGCTGCAGTAAAAGAAGTGTGGCCAGCAGGTTGAGGGAGGTGACTTTTCCCCTCTACTATGCTGTCATGAGACCCCCCCTGGAGTACTGCATCCAGCTCTGGAGTCCTCAATACAAGAAGGACATAGACCTGTTGGAGTGGGTCCAGAGGAGGGCCATGAAGATCATCAGAGGGAACATCTCTCCTAGAAGGACAGGCTAAGAGAGTTGGGGTTCAACCTGGAGAAGAGAAGGCTCCATGGAGACCACATTGCGGTCTTCCCATATCTGAAGGGAGTCTACAAGAAAGCTGAGCAGGTACTTTTTACAAGGCCATGTAGTGATAGGATGAGGGGTAATAGGTTCAAACTGGAAGAGGGTAGATTTAGATTAGAAATTAGAAAGAAGTTCTTCACTATGAAGGTGGTGAGACACTGGCACAGGTTGCCCAGGGAAGTTGTGGATGCCCCATCACTGGACATGTTCAAGGCCTGGTTGGATGGGGCCTTGAGCAACCTGGTCTGGTGGGAGGTGTCCCTGCCTGTGGCAGGGGGTTTGGAACTAGATGATCTTTAAGGTTCCTTCCAACCCAAACCATTGTATGATTCTGTGACTCTATGAAATTGAGGAAAGCTTGCAAAAAGCAACTTCTTCTCACTTTGCAAGCTTTGGAGAATTTATGTAAAGAGATATCATACTCAGAAGCCCATACACCTTATTGCATAAATAATTTTATATTTGAACTTCCATGTATTTCTAAAAATGACAGGAGAGATTTAGTGCATGTTAGACGGCACTGCCACGAATGCAATTTCTATTTATAGCTATCAAGTTAGGCAAATTAGGATTTCATAACGATGTTAATTAAAAATTTTTTATTGACATATCTCTTGTCCAAAAAAGCAGATACTTTTTTTATCCCTTTTCATCTCTGTTTCGCTATAATAGCCACAAGTATTTTTCATTTGTGGGCTATAAAACATTACAGTTATTCATTACATATGGCATTGGCATACTTGTTATAGCTACCTAGTGTGCATTTCAATACCAAAATGCATTTCCAGTTTAATACACTACTAATGAATCCAATAAATTTCAAGTGGTTTGAGGCTTCAACTGACATGTTAACTTATTGCCCTTGTAATCGCATCACAAGCAGACGTGGCCTTGTACCTCTTACCCCATGTTCAGGTGGTTGCAGTGAAACTCACCAAAATATTCTCGCTCTGTGGTTTCTAATTACTTCCAAATTTCAGATAATGTATTTACATGCCCATTGATATGTTCTGTTATAGGGGGTTCTGTCATGTTAGCCACAACAGATGCCCCAAAATAGATACTAAAAAAATATTCAAATATACATCCAAAATTAATTTTTTAGCATTTTAACAAAAGACTTTCTTCATTAAAATATTTCACTCCAGACTTCCTCATCAGAGACTGACCCAGAACCAGAAACTCCTGACTGGGGAGTGGAGGTGGGCAGCCATTCCCTTGCTGAATAGATTTTCAAGCCCTTTGACAGCCCGTGCATAAGACGTTCTTCATTCATTCAATAACATACAGGCACTTGGAATTAAAAAGAGAAAGGTTTGGGGCCACGCAGAGTCCTTTGCTATGGGCTTCCCACCACGGCTGAGGAGCGGATCTGGACTCTAGGCGTTATGGAACAGTTTTATCAAGTTAATTCTCTGCAGTGACACATAGCACAGCTTGCAGTCATTGGTCTACAATATTTAAAACTTAATAACATGTTGCTGCAAATACTTTCTACCGGGTGACGCCAACGAAAATATTCACAGTGCTATAAAGAGGAGTCATTAATTATCTTCAGGTCTTTCAAAATGTTAGGACCTAGAACCAAGAATACATATGGACATGAACAACGTTTTGTGTGCATAAAGCTACTTAAGGACACAGGCTTTTCAGGACTCGCACTTCCCAGCTGTTCCTTGCTGGCTTTGACAGCAAAGCGAAAAGTCGCATTACTGGAATTGTAATCCATTTATTTTATAGTGTTATTTTTCAGGCAGAACATTACCAGGAGGCACTAATAAGCAAGGCCTACTTATTTCTGTTGGGCAATGAATAAACTCAATTATCCAAGCATGGAATATTTCAGAACAAGTCCTAAGAGTTTCGTGTTGGATTTTCAGGGGGTGTTGTCGCTTTTTGTGAGTATAGAGCACGAGATCGGTATCCACAGCTGCCACAGAACACGAGGCTTGTTACCAGCTCAGGGGAATGTTACAATCAGGTTTTCATCACTTCAGCAGAAGTTCAAAACCAGGATTGCCTGTGTTGAACATCTACATCTGCTGCAGCACACAACAGTGGGAAACAGGTTCTAGAGCTTGAGATGAAGGGACCTAACCTCCTTACCACATCTTGGTGTGCTAGCGGGTGTCTGTCGTCATTGACTCTTAACTATAGAACTAGGGTCAGCCTCATTGCAATATATCCTGCAGGGAGAGGAAATTGAGAAAAGAGACTGTATTACCTCTGACGAGTAGAACACTTCAGTCCATACTGAGTCAGATTCACTGATTTTAAGGAGTCTATTTACTCTAAACTGGACGTGCAAAATCTCTGTCTGTGGGTACAATAAACACTATTTAGAATGGCACCATTTATAATATGCTTTAATTGGCAATTTTCACTTAATGAGTAATGTAATATCTTTCATATGAGTATTCTGCCGCTCTGTGATTTTTGTCTCTGTATTAAGAGATATGAAAACCAATGCAGAGAATAAATTCTCTTAATAACAGAGCCTAGAATAACACATCTATTATCACTGGGCTCACACTTCACTCCTATAACCATTGAATGCAACCAGAGCAAGAAAGTTACATAAAACATCAACATACTTAAAATCAACATATTTTCTTCAGAACAGATGGCAATACAAAATCTGAATTTTGTAATTTGAATTTGAAACTTCACATAAATTAACGAAAAAACTTCTTTTGAACAGTAGAAGACACTTGACTCTTTAAGAACTGGATTTACACTTAAAACATTTCTTCTGCATGAAGGTATGGCCAGGAGGTTCAGTCAACAAAGAAGGAGTTGTGTATGTTTAATTTAATCTGCTCCAGAGAAAAGGTAGCCTGAAATGACGAAGTGCAGTTGACTGGGTGCAGCCAGGAGCTGGAACATCCTCTCACAAAAAACCACTGGCTGTTGATAAGGTGAGTTTCATTGGTAGCTATACTATACAGTTTAAAGTAACTGGAAGGTCTCAACTGAACATAACTTTAAGTCTTTATCATTTTAAAAGGCTTTTATATGCTCTCTCACTTAAACTGCGTGGTACCTATGCCTCAAGGGTCTGACTGGAACCAATACTATTTAATATCTTCATCAATGACATAGACAGCGGAATTGAGTGCACCCTCAGCAAGTCTACAGATGGCACCAAGCTAGTAGTGCAGTTAATACACTTGAGGGAAGGGCTGCCATCCAGAGGGACCTTGACAGACTCAAAGAATGGGCCAGTGTCAACCTCATGAAGTTCAGCAAGGCTAAGTACAAAGTCCTGCACCTGGGTTTTGGTAATCCCCAATAGTAATACAGACTGGGATATGGATGGATTGAGAGCAGCCCTGCAGAGAAGAACTTGGGGATATTGGTGGATGAAAAACTCAACATGAGCTGGCAGTGCGCACCCACAGCCCAGAAGGCCACCCATCTCCTGGGCTGCATAAAAAGAAGTGTGGCCAGCAGGTGGAGGGAGATGATTCTGGCCCTCTACTCCTCTCTCATGAGACCTAACCTGGAGGACTGCATCTAGCTCTAGGGTCCACAGCACAAGAAAGACATGGACCTGTTGGAGTGGGTCCAGAGGAAGGCCATGAAAATGATCAGTGGGCAGGAACACCTCCGCTGTGAAGACAGGCTGAGAGAGTTGGAGTTGTTCAGCCTGGAGAAGGCTCCAGGGAGAACTTATTGTGGCCTTTCAATACTTAAAGGGGGCTTATAAGAAAGATAGAGATTTGCTTATCAGGGCCTGTAGTGACAGGACAAGGGGCAACAGTTTAAAACTGGAAGAAGGTAGATGTAGATTGTATATAAGGAAGAATTTTTTTTATAGGGCTGTATACACATTTCCAAGATTTCATTTTCACTAGAACAAACACCTACTTTTCATCGTTTCCCAGTGTACTCTTATCAGAAGATAGACTCATTCAAGAATTTACCAGTACCAACTAGAGCTGCTTGCAGTAGAAAGAAAAATCCTGCTGCTAAATATGTGCATATGTAAAAAACTTTTTGTAAATTAAAGTAATGGGCCAAACATTGTCATGACAGAATTCACTGACTGCAGTGGAGTTGTACTAACTTACTTAATGGTTGAACTTGGCTCAGTAAGATCATTAGGAAAATAAAGGACGGCAGAAATAATTTTTTGAAAACATGAAAGTAGGTTGTGTAAAACTACAATGGAGTAAAAATGTAAATAGCAGGTTAAAGATAATTACACAAAGCTCTGTGCGGGTGCCCAGACCAATATTGTCAGAATGTGATCTGAGGTAAACAAACACATACACTACCACAAAACCAAGAATAAAATAATTTCTCACAGGTTCAATGCAAAAGACATTTTCCCCTTAGACAAAACCCTATAAAAGGTGTCCTCTCTTCAGAGGAAGCAACAGAATGGAAGGGAACGCAAAGTGGCATGTAACACCTCTGCATCTCCAAACATTATTCAAATTAGAAAATGAAAATGTTTCATTACAAGATGAAGAAAAAGACACAGCTGACCAAAATCAGTCAATTTGCTTATTCATATCTCGGCAAGCACCTTGGGTCTCCACTTTGTCAATCTGCAGAAAACAAAAGATTTTTCTGACCTCATAAATCCGCAAGAAATGGCTTGTGTGCTGATCTGTTCAGCTCAGCAGATACTTGGCACCACTTATTGTGGCTCTCAGAAAAGAGAGGGTGATTGCTATAGAGTTTCTCAAAGTCAAGAGGAAAAAGCCTCATTTAAGCAACTGGTATGTCACAGTGGTGTCACACTGGCCAGTCTAATTGCCTGATGTAGCTGAAGACGGTGGCCTCTCTACTACAGTCGCCATTCTGCAGTTCTGCACACAGCAGAGCTGAAGTATAGTGAGGCAGCACTCTTAAAAAATTGCTGGCAATGCCTTATTAAGAAGTTATACCTTGTTTATAGAACCACAGAATCACAGAATCATTTAGATTGGAAAAGACATTTAAGATCATGGTGTCCCACCATTAGCCTAACTCTACCAAGTCCACTGTTACGGCCCAGAGGTTTAATTCAGCTTCCCAAATGGTTTGCTATCCAGAGATTGCCACTAAAAAGTTGCAATACAGCACTGTATTGGCACAGAAGCATCTAAAGAGAACAACCTGTCTAAACATACAGGAGCAGCTGAATTTGTCCTGGTAATAAATATTCACATTTGCATTCATCAGGAAAAACTTGGTATGTGCATAGGAAGTAAGATGTTTATTCACCAGCCTAAATGAGATTTTGCAGTGTCATATCCATTTACTCTCAGCTAAGTATGCATGCTGGCAAGATCCTTGTATGGATTATATGTTCGGACTAGACTGCAGAAAGATGTTACTATTTTCAAAATTATGTTAACCTTCTTAAAAATATGTATGTTAAAGGAAACTCAACATTTTCATTCTGTATTTTAAAACTCTGAAGCCTTTCTCTCATTTGAATTGGGCATTTGAGAAATATAACTGTCTCCTGTTCTACATCAGACTATCATGCACATCCACCGATAGTGAGGCAAACGTATCAGACCTGTGGCTGTGGAGGGAGAGCTTCTTCCATGTATCGTTTCTAAAATTAGTACAAGTATTTTGTACCTTCTATATGCGTTACCCCTTCAGAACAGATTTAACCTCAGACTCCTTTTCAGATAAGTTGCTTTTCTGTATCCCAATGGCTTTTTTAAATACATATCAGCACGGCCAATTGGCTCCACTACATTAACACAACCTCTAGAGTGAGCAGGACTGGCCATGGAGCAGATGCTGTGACAGCTACCCTTTTAAGCAAAAATAAAAGGCTGTAGAAGAAGTTGCACCTGTTTTTATTTAAGATTTTACATTGCCTCTTCAATGGTTTCTGCTTGCTGACAAGTGAACACATCACCAAGGCATCAGCAGCTAGAATTACCTATTTGCTGAAAATGTGCATTTGCTGACTTAATGTGTTTAGCATTTGTCATATACACAAAGGAGTTGACAAATACAATCTTCTTGTCCTTACTTAATAATTTCACGGAGCAAGAAATGACTCAGTTCATTCTTCTTCCTTACTTTACTTGTTCCAAACTATGGTAGTGTGCCAAAAAACAGCTCACGGTCATTTCCCTTCTTTAACATACAAAGTCAAAGTAAATTTCCAGCTGGCAAATGAAATGCAGTGTTGATTAGCAATGCAATATATTTAAAACCTCTGACCTTTAAAGCATGAAAAACTTGCATCTGAAATACAGCAAGTTTGTCACATATCCAAAAGCCATATCAGATTGGGAAATGCAGTTGTTAGAGCTGATTAACGCTGACTTTGCATTTTCATGATTTTTGTGTGTATATGTCATGGTCCTAACTCTGTGAAAGGAAGACTGCCAAGTCCTTGACTTCCCAAATATGTTCTACTTTTAAACCGTTATCCTCTTGTGGAATTATGTTATATATATTCCAATTATATTATGTTTAACTAAGATCTCAGATTTTATCTTCAAATTAATAAAGTCTATCGGAGAAAACACCTGAGAGCTTGACACTGAAATACACTCTAAATCTTACAAGTTTCATGCTATTGATATTTGCTGTGTCAAAAGTCATCAAACTCTGAACTTCCTTCATACTATTTGGAAGATTATACCTTGAAATATTAGTTCTAGAAAAAGATTGAAATTCTTTTCCTGTGCTGATACAAACTGATTTTTGTGCTCAGACATTGTCTGTCAGGTGTCTAACAATAAGAAGCACAAAAACCAGAACACTGAATATGAGAAACCTTTAATTATGTGCCACTCAGTTACTTAAATTCAACTGGACCCAAGTTCTATCCATATGGAGCAAGGCTTATTCAGACCTTATGCTTCAGAAATTACTTCGCCCGTGACTTTTTGCCTGGATCTAGGGAAAAAACAAAGGCATGAAAAAAGAGAGAGAGTTCAGGTGTGCATGAGTTCTCTAGCTCTTCCTCCTGTGTTACAGGCTGCAATATGAAACATAGGGCTATGGTGATCAAAAAATAGAGGCAGAATTTCCCTTACAAAGCCTATTATACAAGTGACAGGTTGAATGTTACTCCTGTTGAATACAGGCAAGTTGGCAGTACAGGTTCCTGGCAAATTGTGTTATGTTTGGAACATATTCTGGGACTCACATTTTACTCTTAGAGATTAACATCATTCACCATTTGCCCCAATCCTGCTTTAGCAAGACTAGAAAGAACTTTGTACTGATTTCAGTAAAAATTAAGCTCTTCATAAAGTGTTTTGTATTTTTAGTTGAATGCACAAGCATACTTGCCAGTAGAGGGGGTATAGCTCAACTGTTTCACTTCCTAGAAGGCTCTGTCACAACCAAGGACAGTATGAAGAAGAGGTAAACAGGTAAGATGTGCAAATTTACATGCCTTTACAAAGAGAAGATGCAAGGGGAGAAGGGCTTCTGGAATGCAAAAGAAAAAAGCAGCTGGAAAATAAATATTAATTTCAAGCTTCTAGCAGTTTAATATAAGCCAACCAAAAGACGAAACAACCCCAAGTACCTTCAGTTGATTTCAGACTGAAACCTCTTCTGTTCACTATTTTAGCTCAACAGTGTACATACCCTACTTATTTTGAATACAGACATTCTGCATGTTAAAAAGTCCAGAAATAAACTCAAGCATCATGTAATTCAATGAGTTTCTGCATTACAGCAAAGTAAGATGTTGATGTATTCTCCTTGAGAAATGATGGATAAAAAACTTAATACCATTATGTGAGTCCAATCTAGTTGAACTGGAACTAGTTTTACTATGCTTCACTATGTCTCCATTGGTAACAGCAAATTCTGGTGAGGAAGATTCCCTCCTCCAAAACGGAGCACAGCCCAAAGACAGACAGAAGATGTGTTTTTATGTTACAGAATTCCAGACTGTCATAAAACTAACAGCAACTAGGAAAACACAGTTTTTCAAATTTCCAAAAATATGCTTCAAGAATGTTGACAAGTACACGAGCTGTCGTTAACAAGCATGTTCAGGCTTAAACTACCAAACCAATCTCTCATTTAAGAGGCCTGGGGTTTGGGTAACTATATTAGTCATTTTTATGTGAAGACCTCACAAATACCTTTTGAGGCCAAGGTGTGGTTGCCCAGCACTTCCCAAATTAGACTATTAGGTCATGATTCAAGAAAGCTCTTTAATAACTGCTTAATTACTAACCCAAATGCATATGTGTTATTCTGCCCTTCAAAGTCAGACTCCGGAAGTGGTAACACCTAATGCACAAACCCCTTTTTGAGTTCTCTCCAGCCCAGTAAGTGAAGTGTGCCTTGCAGAGCCTGTCCAGAAGGATGCCTGGTCAGTTTTGACTTCTGCTTTAGATACACCCATGTATTCTCAGACTCAACTGTGGTGTAGTTTAAGATAAAAAAACCTGCTACAATGTCTTAGAAAGTTAAAATGCTTTGCTACAAACCGGAGCAATTCATGTTTAAAAGCTATAATACCCTGATGCCATATGACAAGCTATTCCTACATCGTAGTGAAAATAAGTGAAACAAATTCTAGTCTTGAATCTTACCACCTATGAACTCAAATGGGCCAAAGGGGTATAATTCAGGACAACATTAGCTCAGTTGTGGCCACTCAATTTGTATGACTAAAACCAGTATTAGGTGGGCAACCATGAATATCTGTTCTATTCACATAAATGTGGGGAGGTTTATACACATCAGTTTCATGCATGTAATATAGGCACCTATCTGTTAAAGAAACAACACTAAGTATGCCTGTACTACCTAGTTCTCTGTTAATGATGCTCAAGGTAATCCCAAGATTACCTCCTTCTTACAGACCACACACATATAGTATGATTGTCAACCCCACTGATCCAACATACTTGGAAATAATTTTGCCCACAGGAGGGATTCTTTGCCCAAAGTATGCTGCACAGCCATTACCCAGCTAAAGGCTTATAAAACTCAAGTCTACTTTATCTTCAGAGACCCCAGAGGAAGAAAGGAAGAAAGAGAGAAAGAAACAAACAGGAGACAATGCTGCAGTAAAGAACACAATTATTTACTTGCACTAGGCTGAACAGACACAAGTCCTGCCTGAGTGACTCTTAATGTCTCCAGTTGCTTCAGCTTCCCTTTCATCTTTCGCAATTACAATACTCTCAGACAGTCCTTCTCACCTCTAGTAAACTTGCAGATCACATGCTACCAAAAGGGAGAGGACGCAAAACAAAGGCAGAAGGCTCCACTTTGCCCAGCAAAAGGTCACACAATTTTCTAGACCTAAAACACATATCCATATTAAATTCTTTTCAAGTGCCAGGAGGCTAATTATATAATTAATGGAAGGTCTGACATTAAATGAGTTAATTTTGTTCTCCTCACTGTGGGTAACATGTAAATTTGAGATTTCCTCTCAAATCGTTAATTAATTTTTCTAATACAGACTGTAATTCTCCCAAGTGAGGGAAACTGAAGAGAAGCATGTTTAGAGCACAGGAGTGCCACTGCCCTAACTCCTGGGGTCAATGCTGAATGAAGAAACATCTATCTTTAGTGTAGCTAAAGCAATGGGGAGAACCGTGACCAGCTTGCTGCAAAAGGTTTACGTGATACTTTCTTGAAAAAGCTGGAGGAAATCTGTTCAAAGGATGTGTTCTGGCTTTAGGGTCACTGGCCATATTCATACCAATCTGGATTGAAACCTGAGAGATCAAGGTTCAGTTCCTAACTGTCGCAGGCTCCTGGGTCATCAAAGAAGACAGAAGAGTCAATTAATTTCACTATGTCCAGGTGTAACATGAAGATATAAAGTCCCTTTATGAGGGTGACGAGAGGGAGAACAATCACGTATGAAAATATCTAATAAGTAACTGAAATCCTTCCCTAACACCAAGCTAATACACTTCCAGAAAAGAAAAAAAATGCTCTTAATTCATTAAGAGGGACAAAGGAAATCAATATATATATATATATTTCCCATCAAAACTATCTGGTTTATTGAAAAAACACTTTCAGTTAAAAAAAAAAGAATGAATGGTAAGTTTCACCCACATTTGCTCACTGAGGATTATCCACAAATTCAAGGATTTGAAAAAATACATCTGTAATCTTGATTTAGACTTTGTCTCGCACACAGGCTGCAGTTTCATGAGTAGCTTCACCTTATGCACTGCTACTGAGAGCAGCAGTCCTGCCCTCCCTGTTGTCTGTGATTGTGTGCTCCATCACCCTTGTTTGTGCTGGCATCAGTGCCCGGGCAGCTGTGCAGCTGGACTGAAAACTAATCTGACCACAGAAAAAAAAAAGTTGGGTGTTTTTTTCAGCTGAAGTAGCTCGGTGAACTGACAAGCCCTGTGCTGACACAGAGGGGCAGCAATGAATGGCTGAAGGATAAAGCAGAGGGAGGGACAACCTCTTTCAGTCACGCCAGGGATTTAAATAGGCTTAAATCCATCATGAAACTACTTCCTCAGCCTTATCCCCAGTGGCCAGAGGATCCTTTTATATCTTTGGTGGGGGAGAGCATCTTTGCACAAACAGAAGGCTAACAAGTTACTTCCCACAGATGTTATCAGCGCATATGTAGGAAATGCAAAGCTATTCAAGTCAATTTGGCCTGGAATAAGACAGAAGTAAGCAACATGGCTTTTACCATGAGACAGACTGGCCTGGCCACTCACCATCACAGCATCGCTTGTGCTTGGCTTATATCCCTTCTGGTAACATGCATTTTTACTGAGCAGAAAATATATGACAACTCAGTATTTTAAGTCCCCATATAATGTTAATGTTGAGTTCCCATGTAATGTTATTTAACTAAAATTAATGCAGTAGAAGGGATCACAAAACTGATTTAATTAGAAAAAAAATAAATGTTTTCAGTCCATAGAAAATAATTTGTCCAGGGAAATACGGAAACATTCTAAATGCAACAATCTAAATATTCCTACAAGGGACCCCCAGTATTGCAATTACAGGACTCCTAACATTTTTCCCATCTATGTGCCTTTGCTAGAGTATTGATTTTAATACAAATACTAGCATCATTAGGATAATCTCATACTTTGTTTTGAAAAGACTTACTTTTCCTAAAATTAAATTTTGATAATAAATGTTTGGTCCTAGATAAAACTTGTATTTCTCAGACTCTGGTGAGAACTGAAAAAAAAGGGTCTCTAGTGACACTAACTTCATGCTCTTTCCAGATTTATAAAATATTGTGCAAAAGAGCTGTTATAGAAACTAGATTTCATTAGTAATTTCATTGAAAGTCAAAAAGTAATTCAGTAATATCCTCAACTTTAATTTTCAACAACGTTAGTACAATGTCAGTACCATATTGATACTTCAGTCTTGTGTTGATTACATTTTTCATACTCTTTTATGAGCAGCTTAAAAATAACAGAGTAAGAACAATGGTTTCATGTGATTTAAAACCACCCAAAACCTGAAACGAATATTCTGTGTAGTCATGCTTAAATCAGTTAAACAAATCCAGATCTTAGGAAAGTTCTCTAATTATACTTCAACTATTACACAAGATTTAAAACAGTATAAAAAGAGAAAGAAAAAAGCTTAAAGTTATCAGGTCCCTCATCTTCCTTGTTATTACTTTGAATATGCGAAGTTAAAAGACATCATATGTTAAAAGACACCAATAATGAGGAGTTCATTTATGCCAAGTGAGTCGATCATTTTCTTATGATGAAAGCATTTCTCTGAGCAGTAACACTTACTTAAATAGAAATATTCACAATCTTCTTCTCCAGCTAATTAAAAGCACTCAGTCTGATTAAACACGAATCTGAACAATGTTTTCCACCCCTGTTCCCCCCTATTCCATTAAAAATCAGAGAGCTGAGGCTCTTGTTTTAAGTACTGTCCCTACACTAATTTTATTCTTATTACTTTAAGAGTTCTTAAAAATATTATCTCAGAAGAAACACGAAGGCATGGAGTCTTTGCATGAAGGCCTAACATATTTGCCAGCTTACTGTTTCCAACACTTTACTGAATGACCACTTCCACAAAATCAAATAGGTAACATTTTGTGCTGTTGCTGAGCAGCTGCATGGGACATTCAGAAATCAGAACAAAATCAGCTGACTCTCTACAACGTGTGCTTTTGCTGGGCTGCACACAACAACTTGTTCTGTGGCTCAGGGACTCAGAGCAAGTTCCAGAAGCTGGTATGGACAGACAGCAAACCCAACATACAGCACGCTTGCCTTGCAGCTCTCATGACCCCTAAATCAATGGTCTTCCAGTGGCGATAGCTCTGTGACAGCCATCTCAGCCGCCTGGCAACTACGGATGGATGTTTTCATCTGGTGCTTGTGACTTTCTCCCTGACATAACATGGGGTCAGATGGTGTT
>JAVSBS010025252.1:12498-36114 GCA_033124195.1 Coracias cyanogaster | reverse complement strand
TGCTGGCAGCTTTATGAGTATAACCCACATTGTTCACATTTGGAGCTTGCGAGAGCCAATGCAGCAATGTGCTTTGACTATGAGATGGTGAAGGATACAGTCAAAAGCCACAGCTTCAGCTGAAAGGTTGGACAAACTGTCAATGGATTTCAACTTTAATTTTCAAAACACTTTTCTAGTTGCAGAGAAAAGCCCGAAAACATTAAGAAATCTGTGTTTTACACAGGCTCAGGAAATAGAATAATTTATAATATAATAATTTTGGGGTCTATCTTACAATTTTTATGCTTTAAGTTGGAAATATGGAGAGTTGAGATGTTCCAAGAGAAATGAAACTTGTGGATATTCATAGACATGACCCTCCCTGAGCTCACAGGCATCCCAAACAGCTGGGGTGGAGGACAGACAGAGGTGCAACATTAGAACTGTGGAGCCTAGCAGTAGCCCAGTTTTCTACACCAGACATAGGCTAAAGCAAACGTGTGTTGCAGATACACCCAGCAGCACACCCCTTTAACATGGTCAGCAGTTTGACCTGACTCCTTCGCTACACATGCAGCAAAACTGTCTTCTGGAGGTATCCAGGATGTGGAAGGACATAATGTATATTCATGTCTCACCTTACATAAAGTCTGGATGTGGTAAAAAAGAGCACTGGTATATAAGGTATTCATGTGCTCTGGGAAAAAGTAGTGCAGGGTGGAAATTCATCCAGCCTACCCTAGAGGCCTGACAGTAAGGGCTGCTCTGCACTACTGTGCCTCCTGGGTAGATGTGTCAGTGTATATAGTCCTCCCTGCCACACTGTGGTGAACGGAGGGGCAATACTGGGGACCAGGCCGAGGCACATAATATCTATGTATTGCTACCAGGGATAAAAGCACACTTTCTAATGGCCACATAATAAGATCAGCTTTGTGGGAGGTTAGATCCAGGAGACCTGAATAGTGCTCTGGCATTGGAGTTGTTCTCAGATCACCTAGGGAATGACCTAGTGCTCAAGAAACCCTAATGTCTGCCTAGACCCAGGATGAGCAGATCCACAGGGTCTCCTGTGGTACGTCTTCACTACTGCTCGGTAACATTCTCTTCTTCTCCACCGACAGCTAGACTGTCAGCTGAGGCTCTATTTTCAGCTTTCAACTTCTACAACTTGTTAGTAATTACCTACTGACTTTTAAAAATCACCTGAAGTTCATATCTGAATGATCTCTGTGGTCTCTCTCTAGAGTTAACACTACTCACGACTAAGATGGTGAAGGAGACCCACATTAAGGTATCCTCATAATGTAATTGCACTAATAAATTGTGGCACTAGGTGGTAAAGAGACAAAACAGATCTGAATGAAGTTTGAATTTCTGAGCTATCGTTTGTAGTTTTTACCAGAACATAAATCAGGAACATCATAATGCTGAATGCTTGCCACAGCTGCCTGCCCTCATCCACTCTCAATTTTACTCCAGCAAAAAAATCGCTGACTAACACTTTGTTCAAAGGGAGGGCCAGATAATGTATTTGCTCCTCTTTTATTTTTTATTTTTTGACTGTATGAAAGCTCTAACAAATAAATGCTCATGTAATACATTTTTTCCTATTATGTACATCATTCTTACGTGGCAAATTGATTTAAAAGTTTGTGGAACCAGCATCAATAGGGCATAAGCAGCAAGCCAGCTCATTGAAAAATCTCAGACTGCAGTTGCCGACCGGAAGGTATCAACTGACAGGTCTCCAGAGACTGATGCATAGTCTAGTACAAGGTCTATTTAGCCAAAGAAGACAACAATGTTATGAGATTTATGCTAGTTAAATTTTACAATGGGCATAAAACTGTAAATTTTGTACATATTGAAGAGGTGCCAGTGTTATACCCAAGTAAACTCAACTGCCTTAAGTCAGTAGGTTCACAGGTGGTTTCACAGGCCACAAAATATGTTTGAAAACAGCCATATGCAGATTACTTCTGGGAAGAAGAACTTAGATAAGTGTCTAATCCTTAAAAAGTCTTTCCCCTCTCCCTCCTCCCCTTCCATCGATCCTGTTCTCAGACTTACTGGGCAATTGGTAACGCTGTCCAGAAGCAGTGTCAATGCACAGAGGCATCATGAGTTCACAGAATCGTAGAATGGTTTGGATTGGAAAGGACCTTAAAGGTCATCTAGGCCAGCCCACCTGCAGTGAGCAGGGACATCTGCAACTAGAGCAGGTTGCTCAGAATCCAGTCCAACCTGATCTGGAATGTTGCCAGGGATGGAGCATCTACCACCTGTCTAGTTAACTTGTGCTAGTGTTTCACCACCCTCATTGTAAAAAATGTCTTTCTTATAAGTAGTCTAAATCTACCCTTATTTAATTTAAAATCATCACCCCGTGTCCTGTTACAAAAGACCCAGTCTGTTCCCTTCTTTCTTAAAGACCCCCTTTAATTATTGAAAGGCTGCAATGAGGTTTCCCTGGAGCCTTCTCTTCTTCAGGCTGAACAAGCCCAAGGTTGTCTTCATAGGAGAGGTGTTCCAGCCTTCTGAACATCTTCATTGCCCTCCTCTCGACTCACTCCAACAGGCCAATCTCCCTCTCGTATTGGTGACTCCAGAGCTGCAAGCAGTGCTCCAGGTGAGGTCTCACAAGAGTGGAGGGGGAGAATCCCCTCCCTCAACCTGCTGGCCCCACTGCTTTTGATGCAGTCCAGGATGCAGTTGGTTTCTGGGCTGCGAGCTTATGTTGCTGGCTCATGTTCAGCTTCTCATCCACCAATACCCCAAAGTCCTTCTCTGTAGGAGTGCTACTTCCTTGTGAAAATACAGTAACAAAAAGCTGTTGGAAAAAAAACAACTCCTGGCTCAATCTACGTCTGCTTTTCGGGTTGTGAGATTTGCTCTGCCTTTATAGTCCAGATATCTGCTTGTCTTTCACTCTGTTGCTAGATAATTCTTCCAGCTGAGATCTTCATAACAATCTAAAGCAGGCATTTATCCTGTTTCTTTGAGTTTAGTGTTAGGACTTGTCTACCCGCATACTTCTCTAATCCTGACAACTTCTGGCTGGAGAGTTATCTTAAAAATCAGAATGAATAGTTAAAAGATACATATCTGACTTCAGTGTCTGTTCTGTGGTATCACTCTCCCTTAGGACATGGGTTTACAGTTGTAAAATGAAGCAATCATTTACTAACACTCCTGCTCCTTCTCCCTCTTTGCATCACTTACTTGTATTATCAAACAGCCAGAAAAAGCAATGCATACAACATGTCAAGGCAGGAAATATTTCTTAGAGGAAGAAGGAAAAAAAGCTGTTTCACAGGGAGAACAGATGGGCAGACAAAATTAGGGTAATTCATCTTTTTCTCTATTGTTTCATCTAACTTGGGCAGGACTTGTATTATGTGTTCATGGAGGCAGAACAGACAGTGCCCAGAAGCCCATCAATAGTAAAGTCATGTAACTCATGACTTTCATTTGCCACTGGTGGAACTTTGAACAGATGCAATCACTTTCATAGTCTTGGTAAGTGCTGTAATGCTGTGAATTGCTCTGACTTAGCAACTGACTTTATCTCCTTAAGAATTTCATTATAGTAAGATTCACAACTGTACTCAATTTAGTCAGTGTTCAGTGTAACAGGAGCATTTGGAACCACAAGATTTTATTTATTTCTTAGCTGAGAAATGGAGAAGTTCCTTCAGTCATCCTCCACCTACTGATCAAAGTAATTATGCATATTTTGTTTGTATAAATAAAACTTTTCTGATAGTATACTGGGGTACTTCCAATGTTTCTGTGTTCTGTGTATCTTTAGTCCTGTGATTCACGGGGCACCTCCTCATATTTCTTTCACAAGACATTACTGCCAAACAACACTGCCCTTTATACTTAATCTCTCTTGCCACATGATTTCTGGTCATGCCCATAACTCTGCTTTCTCTCTGAGCTACTAAGCTGGTACAATTTTCTCAGAGGAATGAAGAATGAGATTGTAAATACAGGCAGGTGTTTACCAGCAGATAGATATATATTCATAGCTTTGTAAAACAATAATCAATAGTGCAGCCCTGGAGGATGCCAGTTTTGGTCTCAGCTGCAGGCAGACGGCAGAGAGCCTCAGCAACATTTTCTCTCAGTTTTCTCTCTTTAGTCTTCTCTATTACAGCATTCAGCAGCAGTTATTGGTGTGAAGGGACACGGAAAGTTGCCAAACCTTTTTGTAATGGACAGAGCAAAGGTGATGACTGCATCCGCTTCAATAGCCCTGAAGCCAACAACAGCAATGCTGTGCAGTATATTTGGGAGACAGGAGATGACAAGTTCGTTGACAGAAAGTTTCATGCTGGGATTTGGTATTCCTGTGAAGAAATCGTAAGTGAAGAAGGTGAGTAAACCCATGTAAATTTACATAAGAAAGTAATCAGTGTTCTTTCTCCTTATTTGGTGTAACCTTCCTCTTCACTGCAATATAGCGTATGTATTTGAAACGAAAATGTATCCTTAAAAAGTTGTTCTTCTCTGGGAACTGGGATCTTAGAGAGTACTATCTAGTAAATTCCTAAATAAATCCCAACAAATTCTGCAAAGAACATTCGATTGACAGGTTGTAGTATAGATGAAGATTTTTTTTTTTATTCTTCTAACCAGAGCATCAAATGAAGTTACTTTAACAGGAAGGTGTTTTATTTTTCTGATGTCTTTAGGCAAAAATGAATATATTTGGCTTAAATGGTTGTCCATGATTCCCTATGGCAACATAAAAAACACATTTTGTTTTAAAAAATCATTTGAGCAGTTACATCTGTGATAGCTGAGTTATTTCATGGATTTCCTCAATCACAAGTATTTCGACTTTCTTACTGAACTCTCACCTTTCATAAATCAAAGCAGAGGAAGATTATTTTCACCCTGCTAAAACATGATATGGAGACTTACAAGTAATGAGTGATGGCATCTAATTGAGTTTCACTCTGTGTATGTAACTGTCAGTAGAATGAAATTTGCTTCCTATTAAAGAAAGTGTCTACTTAATTTGGGATCTTTGTATAAGGGAATTGCTCAGCTAGTTCAAGAAGTTGGGCAGTTAACCCAGATCAACATTAAATTTTTCCCCTTACTGTCCTGATCAGTTTACAGATGACAACTAGAACAAAACTTCAGAGAAATCAAATCAGCTGTCATCTGTGCTAAAAAAGCAAATATTTTTGCAGTCACCTGTCCTGAAAGTCCAGTTAGATCAGAAAGTCTTGTAAGTTATGCAACTTCAAGAGGACAAATGTGGGAGATCAGAGCAAAAGACACATTCAAAAGGTATCTTTCAAGTGGGGACTTCTATGGATACTGGGAATGTTTGATTTGTGCATCTGCTATGGCAAGTTGTTGTTTTCTAACTTGTAGTTAGTAGCTGAAAAAAGTCACCCTGCATTTTCAAAGCAAAGCAGAATTAATTCCAAGAGCTTTGTTGACAGCATCTGTGTGGGGGTCAGAAGGTCACATGGGTTTGAAATCAAAGCTTACAGAAAAAAATTGGAATCAAGCTGAGAAGAAATTTGTGTGAGCAGCAGCCTTGTTGCTGTCAGGAAAGGAGAACTTCCTTCACAGAGAAGATGGTATACAGGCTGCCAGGCTTTTAAAGGACTTAATAATTTTCCCATTTTGTCTTTCACAGCAACAACCTTTCGGAAATAAATTCATGGGCTTTCTATATGTCTTCCAGACCCTAGTTCTGCCTTGAAAAAGCCTGGAAGGATTTTCTAGCTAACACCTCAGAGCAGGTCGATGTACCAGGGATTCTGTGTGTACATATATCAGAAACAGTTTCTCCTGGTCATCTCAGCTTGCGCTTTTATGATAGATTTTGCATTTTCTGCTTTCTATTAATCTATTTCATTACATAATACAAAATAATCCTGAATTTTATTTTAAGATAAATTTTCTTTTTTTAGGCGAGAAATGTAGAAGTTTCATCAGTCTGACTCCAGCTTCTGATCGAGGTAGACATACATATATTATTTGTGTAAACTTTCCTGATCATATTTAACAATACAAATATTCTGTATTTTGATATGAAAAATGCTTCCTTTAATCCCACACAGTTTTTCGTCCTTTGTTTAATTTTTCAACTTCAGAGTGAAGTCTACATTACTTCAAATATGAATCTATGTCTTTTGAAAACGCTCCACTTGAATTTGAATGTTTTTTAAAATTATTTTGAATATGACTACTGGAAGTCAAGATTTGTGAGTTTTTACTCTCTCTTTCCTCCTATCTCCATATTCACAGTCAGGAATTCTGTGGCTTGCACCATTCAGCCTGGAAAGGGCAGAAGGAGAGGCAATATGTAAACAAGAACAGGCAGCGTGCTAAACAGGCTTGAGAAAGACACGGTGTGGACCAAACCAATCTTGATGGCAGTCTGAATGCCCTCCCTGTACTTTACACAGAGCTGTAAGGAGGCATTGCCATTCTCCTGAAAGCAGAGAGTTGCCCTTTTTCTTTTAAATAATAGTTCATGTTCCTATAAAACATGCCTGCAGGTGCTGTTAAGCACCCGCCCCTCCAATGTAAACCCTATCACTGATGTGGTTAGACCAATCACCTTGGAAGAGGTTGATTTAGAAAAAAAAAATGGTCTTCCTTATTTCCAGGGGCGCTGAAATTGCATATCCAGGATACTGGGACTACAGTGCTTTCCTGGATACACAATTTCAGCCCCTTGGAGAAGAGGAAAGACTTAGCAGCTGAAGGCTAGTCCTCCTTCCCTCTATTGCAGCTTTCCACAAGTAAATCAAGATTTTTTACAGCATAAGAGAACAGTATAAATGAGATGTGGATCTTAGTCACACAGACATGGTCCTCAGAAAGAAGGGGTGGCTTATGGGCCCAGCCCAGAGAGCTCCTCATGTGTGAAACCTCTGGTGGACAGTACTGAATCTAACTCTGTGGACAACACTGGCAAATGCCACAGGCACCTGCAGGTCAGATCAAGGCACAAAAGTCAGCATCTAGGTACCTGACAGTCACACTGAGAATTTATCCTTGGGTAGTGTAACCCCATGTGGAAACAGACTCCTGCCCTGCACAGGGGAAGAGCAAGTTTGTCTCCTGTCTGTGCATACAGCTGCTGCATGCACAAACCTCATGAGGTGTCAAACTCACCTCTCCTGAATTTATCATCCCATGGCATCGTACACAGGGATTATCACAGTTGTTCAGTGCATATGTAATGATGGCTCACTGATCAAAAATGTTAAGATGCAAGCTCTTATAGCTGGAGCAGTGAATACTGTTGGGCAACATAGCATCTGGAGTTTCTGAGAAAAATTAAATTTTTTTACTGGACACAAAGATTTGCTGGTAAAATAAACATTGCCCAAGAACCCTTACACATAGAATTTAATGTTTAAATGGTCTTTTTATCAGAGAAGGCCCACAGACAACCATCAAAGTCTGCAGTAGAAGTTATTCAGCATGCAAGCATTGTTTACTGCCATATGTAGTGTTTAGTAATCCATTACATGTCTTAGCAATGTATCCATTTTTAAGTTGTAATTGTTAGTATATATCTTCATATGAAATCACTTTTTGAAACTACAACCAGGTGTCTCAGGACACAGGTACTTGTTTTTGGAAAGATTGGGAAGCTTTTTGGCCAGTTCTTGCTATGATCTGGATACCAGAAGACCTCCAGCTCATGACTTATCGGCATGCTAATAGTAAAAAAGCAGGCTGAGAAACTTCAATGGAAAGGTTAACTTCTTGCGTAAGATAGAATTAATAGGCATCCAGAAAGACATGAATAAGCAGGAGGTCAGTGAAATGAATCTCAGTGATACCTGGAGAGTGTCTGGGGTCATGAAGGCTTCTCCACTCAAAAAAGCAAGATTCTAATTGCTGAAAAATAAAGTCCATGGGGAAGATTTTCTTTAATGGTTAGACCCTCACACCATGTAGCTGTTTGCATGGCCTTGCAGTTTGTTAGCTGGGTAACATGGTCTTCTCTTTTGGTACAGTTCTGTCTGGATTCAGCATACTTGATGCCAACAACTAGACATTTGGATAGTAACTCTTCTTTTTAGATTAACTTTGGTTCGTGGTAGTTTTAGGGTAACTACTGAGTACAAAACCATACTGCCCCATCTTGTACTGTAAGCTTCTGAAGCATACAACAGGAACATGCAAGCGCTCTTCCACTAAATGGCCAAATCAGTAGAGTGAATAATAATTTAAGGTGTCCATTGACCTTGAAATCTTCCTATAGATGTTGTAATAGCACCCTCACAGCCTTTGAGCTTTTGTTTAATATTGTGTAAACAATAGAAATGACAAAAAAAAAATTGTGAAAATACTGGATGACTGCTTATAACATCAGTGCTATTGGTTTGGTTTTCCAGGGTTTTTATGGCTGTCTATTGTAGCAGAGCTTCTGTACATCATTTTGCTTCTGATGGGAGCCATTCTTATGGCAGTAGAAATGTGCTACTACAGTACTGTCATTGATGGGCTAAAGATCAACGCCTTTTCTGCAGTAGTCACTGTATTAGCAGGTACAGTTAAGGATCTTGCTTTATTAAATTCAGAAAATGCAACATTGATAAACCTCCACCTGAAAATTAATAACAGTGTCCAAGATTCAAAACTACTATAATACCTATGGAGACATTAGCAATACAAGATGTGGCAAAATTTTATGGAAAATATTCTTTTCAATAATTATTTCTTAATATGATTGTTTTTATATTCTATATTAATAGCTTTTATTATTTTTAACTTCACTAATTTCATAATTTTAATTGTCAGGTTGGTTGTCAAAGACAGAAAAGTAACATACTCTTCTAAAGAACTTGATTTTTTTATTTCCAACATGCTAAGTATAAAATTAGGAATATCCAATTTAAAATAGCACATAGAGGCAATAAAATGTAACAGGATAATTATTAGTAGAGAATGATCATTAAAATTGTCTTTTATTTTCTGCATATTACTTCTTAATCAAGAGCTATCACATCACAGAATCCTAGGCAAATTCAATCTGGAAGAAAGTTCAGAGGGCCCCTAGTTCAGTCTGAGGAATCTGATCTCAGTTCAGTGTTGATTGTGTGTTGAGCAGGAAGAGGTTGGACAGAGACTTCTGAAGGTGTCTTGCTGCCTGAAGTTCTCTGTAACTCTGTCTATAATATAGAATTGTTACTGAGGAACGTTGCAGTAAAATCAGTAATTAAGGGTAACATGAACAATGTTTCACAGAGTTATTAATTTTAGTGTAAGAAACAATTAAACTTTAACATCATTTATTCCGGAACACATGCCACTGTGCTTCATATGGTCAGGTTTGTTTAGAATGCGAAGTGATTTATACTTGGTGAAAGCATATCTTTTAGAATGGCATCTAACTGCAAGTTAAAGACCTGGCATATGGCAAAGAATTAATCTCAAGATTGTCTTTCCCTGACAAAATTTTGGACTTTGATCCTAATCCTAATGTTTATAGACTTAGTGTTTGTGCATTTGTGACTGTCATACCTTTCTTCATGAATTAAAGATTTTTCATTATACTTTTTCCTTTCAAACCTAATATATAATTTAACTTATTTTCCAATCTAATTTTCATTGGCTAAATAAATAAAGTTTATTAAAAATCTGATAATGATGAAGAAACTATTTTCTTCCTTTCTGCAGAAGCCTTTGCATAGTTGAAGATAACTATCATGGCTCTCCTTCATGTTCTCCAAAGAAATGATTGAGAAACATGTCATAGTACTTCACATGTATTCCTAAAACCTCTGATTGCTATTGCTGCTCTAGTATTTATCTAGCCCAGTTTTTGACAATCTTTCTAGAGGAAAGTGCTAAATGTGGACATCAGGCCAAACCTCCGAGGACACAAACACAATTTATATGAGAGATGATGACTTCTGAGAGACTCTAGTTTTGCTTAATTATGTGGAAGTGTAAGACTTCTAGGCACCTATAACTCCAGTCTGAATTAGGCCCAACTCTCCTAAACCTTTCCTGACATGTATTTATCTAAATCCATCTTAAGAAAATACCCAAGCCTTAAAAACCACCAGCACCAAAAAAACCCCCATCAATGCTCCCTCTGATACTAAAGTTACTGTCACCTTAGGAGATGTAATGAGATTCAAACTGTTCTCAAGATTTTCTTCATGTCTAATCTAAAGCCCCAGTGGCATTTGTTTTCAGATACCCACCTGCAGCACACAGGAGATGATTCCTTCCTCTCTGCAGTTAATTTTTACACATTTGAAGACTGCTATCTCAGCTTCCAGTCCAGAGAGTAGTCTCAAAACTTTGTTGCCTATGAACCCTGAGAACCTGCTGAATATCTCCTTTCTTCTGAATCACTTTCCTGGAAGGTGTCCAATTGGTTAAAAATCTCTATTATCACCAGTTCTATTAATTGCTCAAAAAAAGCGCCCCATTTCTCCTGTATCTCACCAAACCTCATGATCCGCTGTCATGTCTATTTTCAAAGAAAGAGTTACGAGCTTTATTCGAATCTATAGGCCGTTTTGCTCACTATTAGAAGCTTTTCTCTCTCCCAATAATCATAAATATTCATTTTTATTAATATTCTTTTTGGTTTTGGCATGTACAGTATTAAGGAGGCTTACATGGCCAGCAGCAAGCTTTTCCTGGATGTTCTGTTTCCTTCTGCTAGTAAAATTCCTTAAAAAGTGGAAGAGCATCTATCTTAGCTCTTAAATTTTTGTATAAATCCTTTGTAGATATAAACCAAATCTAGTTGCCCTAATCTGTAATGAAGGTGCAATTTCTTGTACAAACAAGCTCTTGATTCTAGCAGACAAATGCAAATTAAAATTCAGCTACTGGAAAACAGTAGTTGCATAATTCTAGCTATACTGAAACACATATATAATTATGCTTGACTATATTGGTCAAATTTTCACCATATTTTAGGCACCCAACTGCCCTGATGATGAAATGTTAAGCCCAGCTCAGAATTTAACCCTTGTACAAGACCTAAGAGGAGAGTTCTAGCACAGGCACCTGTGTTCACACTCCAGTTATATGCATTTCTAGGCAGCCGGACTAGAGGGTTCAGGACAGACACTCGTGTAAGTCAAAAATTTCAACTAATTTCTAATAGCCACAGACAGTGCAACAACTTTCTCCAAACAATGTATTAAGGAATGTGCTATCAGGATGTCAGCGAGCTACCAAGCGCTGCGTTTGGCAGCATGAAGCCTCTTGGCTGTAAGCTACATAAAAGGACTTTTCCGCCTGTTGACGGTGTTTCAGGCAATAGCAGTATCTCAGAAAATACCATTTCCCAGAAATTACTGAAGCCAGGTCATTGTCAGCCCTGACTTGTCATGTCCAAGGAATGTCCTTCTAGACTGAGAGAAATTGTATGCTACCTAGCTAGTTTTGTAAGAATTCCTTAAACAGATGTACTTTACGAACACCTAACAAATTGGTTCTCGTGATTTTGGTGGGGGACTATCTCCTCTGAGAAGCTCATGTGTTTTAAACAGTGGGATAGTTAATATCACAAGGGTATTTATGGGTTTGTAAATGAAGCTGGAAACAAAAAAATAAATGTTCACTGGGAAGTTCACTACTTGAAGATAAAATACTAAAGGAAAACAGGTATCTTTAGGACTAGGCAGCATCTTAGTAGTAATTTTGAAAATAAATGATTAAATATAAGCCCCTTTGATAATCTAGACTTTCAGTGCTTTTTAATGGCCATTAAGTGTTCATTCACTTTTTCATTCACCTACATAACTTTGATAAATCTGGCTGCATTTAAGACACTGGTAAAGAGCACGACTGCATGACAGAAAGAAATCTTTCCACGGAACCATAGGAAAGTGTGGGAGATGTGTTCTGTGCAATCCAACTGAGAGATACTTTATTGTAATGGCTGATCCTTGCTCATGGTTTAATTACTCCTCTGTTTTCAGAGGAGAGCAAATCAACTTGTTGCCTTTTAGAATCTATGGGCTGCATGTCTCATTGCACCCTTAGACTGGGTGTCAAGGGACTGTATTAGTGGTTGTATTGGCAAATACATGACACAAATACACTTAAATTATGAAGTTCAGTATTTCTCAGTGATTTTTAGATTTGTGATTCTTGATAAAATATTCTTCAGGAGCTCATAGGACGACTGCAAAAAGTTGAGAATGAATAATATCCTGAATTTGTGTTTTCTAATGTTCTTATGATATTATATTTTTTAGGTCTTCTGGGCATGGTTGCTCACATGATGTATACAACAGTATTTCAAATGACTGTAAATCTTGGTCCTGAAGACTGGAGACCTCACACATGGGATTATGGCTCGTCCTATTGGTACCTATTGGTTTATATTCATTTCTTCCATTACATTTCAGTCACTTCACCCTGTGTTTAAGGGATATATATCTAATTTATAAGGAATGGGTCTACATTATTTCACTCCTGAGGATGCAGTTCAGTAACCAGCTGTTTTTCTCCAAATTAATTTGTCTTAGATTATTGCATAGAACGTACAAGCTTGTTAGTTTTGCATTTGCCATCCTTTAGACAGTATAGAGACCTCCAACTACTCTTCATGAAGCAGAAGTTCTTCTCCATACACATCAGACACAGATTCAGTACCCTCATCTCTCAGGACTTACATAAGTTGTTTAAAACTCTTCCAGCTTTAGCCATTTAGGCTGAATTTTTTCTTATCAGATACATGCTTCAGGTTGTTGTATTGGGAATATTTCAAACAAGATGTTTCAAATTTTCTAAAACAGGCTTAGGTAAAACCACATTACTTTGGCCCTGTAAACAATTTCAACTATGATCAATAGCTAGGATTTGAATGTTGAGGTGCTGGAAACTTCTATTTCCCGAGCCTTCTGTGATTGAAAAAAAAAAAAAAAAGAATAGAAACAACTGTACTAGGTTAAATCAAAAGTCAGGGAGGACCAATATTTTGGGTCAGTAGAGCAGCACTCAGGCTGATTGTCTCCTTTATATGGGCTCCCTCCAATAGCCAAGATCACGGCTTATTGCCACTCATTCTTGTATACTTTCATTACACCATTAATGAGGAAGAGCTTACACCTGCATGCAGTCTGTACTGTGCAGACTTGTTAGGGGTTTTTATGGTGAAATAGGGGTTTATTTTGTCTTTTGTTCTGTTACTTTTCACCTTCCTAATAATTCAAATCTCATTTGAAGGTCACTGTACTCTGCCCTGCATCCCACAGCCTGTTTCCCAAGCAGTAGCAATTTGAAGCTATTGCTACGTGTGTATAAGTGGAGATGTTTCTCCAGTGCTTTTAGAGCACTGAAGGATGGGCCTGGTCAGTACCCCAAAGCTGAAAATTAACCAGATCATGACAGATAATGTATCTTGCCCTGTTTGTTCAGCAGGAGAGGTAGCCCAAAACAACTGGTCTGAGAAGGTCCAATACCAAGTATCTAGACAACATCCTGGACTATGTCCAGGGGCTACTTGGATACCCTCAACAGGTATCACAGGATCTGTGCAGAATCCTCAAATAATGCCTTCTTCCTTCCTTTCAGATTTAGATACTTTTTGCTTCTTTAACTTCCAGTGCTTCCATTAATTCATGGTTTTGTTCTCACACTAATAATCTGGTTTCCCTGGTTTGGAACTCCGATCTCTTTCTGGGAGATGTCTCAATTTTTTTTCATTAATGGGACTAGGCCTGTTTTTACTCTAATATTAGTAAGAAGAGTGGTCAGTGGAAAGAGGGGGAATGTTCCTTCGTTACTTCCTCCTTTATACAGGAGTGGAAAACAGAAAACTGAGGAAAGGGAGAAGAAAACCAGCCACATTGCTATCACTATTGCTGTTACTGAAACAACTCCATCGATACCACTATCTTCATGATCATCATGTTCGCCACTGATGTCATCATTGTTGCCACTACAGCCAGTGCTCTCCTGAGCACCTGGACTAAGGACTTTCTCCATGTGGCACGGACTCAGGAATTGAGGATTTTATGGCTGCCCTCTAATGATTCAATGCAGCCTGGGCCACTGAATGCCCCCCCCAAATGTCATCAGGAACACAAGACTTTCCAAGCCATCAATATCTGCATACAGGAAGACATCGAGGAGGATGGTCTGTGTGGTTTCTTGTTTCTAAACAATTGTGTGCTCCATTTTTCTATCAAGATTCACTTTATTTTTCCCCTTTCTCTGCCTAAATGCCAGCTACATCACCCTGTTAGATAGTAATCTAAAAATAAAACAAGCCATACATACAGGTGCTTAACTCCCTCCTCCGAGCTGTTTCTGTTGGTTTCTTTCCTCTTACTCCCTTTCATATATAATGTTGTCTCTCATTTGATAAATTCCATTTTCATCTCCCTTCCTGTTGTATGAATCCTCATCTTCAGCCTCCATTGGCTTCTCTCCCACTGACTACTTGTAAGAATCTCATCTGATGATAAGAGAGGAAGGGTGGTGAAGCTATTTGTCTTTTACAAGGGTCATTCACGATTATAACAGACACTCCCTTTCTAATTACCTCAGCACCTACTTGTGGCCAACAATGTCACAAAGACCATGACAAGAGTGTGGGCAAGCAGAGGCACAGGCAAAGACTTTGTTACTTTTGAATTGGGACATCTAATAATCACCTTATTAGCCAAAGAAAACAGATAGTTGGGCCAATGCAGCAGCTTTTCATTCCAATAACCAAATCTAGTAGAACAGCTATTCCTGCAAGAGATACTGAGCCTCTGTCATAGATCTTCTACCTGCCATAGTTCCTTCCCTGTCCTCACATCCAGCTGCTGTGGCCAGAGTTTTTCTTCCACATGGCCCAGAAAGCATGGAGACCTTTCTTCTTCCTTTACAGTGCTGGAATTGGTAATGATGGGTAAACTCAATCTGTGGTATCCCTGAACATCTCTTCAATAAATCCATCCATATATTTCTTTTTTCTTCTTCAGCAGCTTTCCTGGAGGTTGAAAGATGTTTCTATTATTGGTCAATCTCTCACTCTCCTTGTGTTTCTCAGATTGAAGTATCCCCACATCAAGAGACAACATTTTCTCTCTGAAGACCTGCCCTGTGTTAAATTCCCATAACGCACCTCATATGGGATACTCTATGCAGTAAAAGAAAAACCTATAATACAGCTGAGCTTTTACCAGCGTCTTTGTTATACAGATGAATGACTGGTTGCTTTAGTTTGCTTCCTTCTGAAGTCCACCTGTTTGATTTCCCCTTTTGTCTTTTGTCTCTGGGCAGAGTTCAAATTGAATGCTTCCTTTCTTGAAGCTGAGTTTCCACTGCAGCCAAACTGCCTTTTACTCTCTGGTTCTCTCAGTGAGAAGATTTGCTCAATTCCTCCCTCAGTTCTCTCTAGTCAGATGGAAGACTCCCCATTTTTTCCAAACGGTTTATGGAAAAGGAAAATTTCTGGCAAAACAGTTGAAGAATCACTTGGATATCCTTCTTGTATTGTCAAAGGAAACCATTTATTTCTACCCTTTGTTATTTTTCTTTTAATACAGTATTGGTCTACAAGAGAATCTACTCTTAAGAGATTAATTTCTCTCAGTCTTTGTTAAGAGGCCATTACAGCAGCTTTTTTGAAATCAGTTTCTTACTCTTATGTCATTAACTCCTTCAAAGGGCTTCAATAGATGGATTAGGAAAAGCACCAGTCAGCGTGTAGTTTGACTGACTTTAGGAGCAAAAATACCTTAAATGGCTTCCTGTTTCTAGGAGCCCTTCACATCCATGTGCCATGTTCCACCACTCCTCAATTCTGACAACACATTTGGTTGTCTGATCACCTTGGAAACCAATACTGGCTAAAAAATAACACTAAAAAGAAAAAAAAAGACGTTATTTAAAAATTGAAATGAGCTTTTTGAACTACAGCAAGGATGTGGCAACAAACACCTCTGAAGGAGATGAGAGATAAGCAGGAGTTTCTTAAACTGCTTTCTGCACCAGACCACATGTTTCATTAGATAACTGTGACCTTGCCATCTTAAGAAAGGCTCTGATGAGTAAGCTCCTCTACTGTGAACTCCAATTCATTCTACTATGGCCATATTTCTACATGCTACTTTTACAGCTTTAGCATGCATTACCCACTCAGTACCCCGGGCATTTCACACATTCTTAGCAAATTGTACCTCAACATAATTTTTGTTTTCACTTTTAACATGGAGTCCTTTTCTCTCTGTTTATTCATGACCTGTATTTTCTCAGGAATGCATTTCAGTGAGTCTGTGTCAGTCAGCTATTTCATTGTGCCTTCTGGGGTTTTTTTCTCATGCTTTTGGATAACTGGCACACATTTTTGTCAGCGTCACCTGTGAGATTTGTAGTCTCAATAACCGTACATTTTAATGTTTCATGCATCCTTATTTTTTTATAGTTCCTCTTTCTGATACTAAGCTCTGAGTAAACAGAGAAATCAGAGGGAAGGTTTCATTAAACAGAAAAATAAAATGTGAATATTATAACCAATATGTAGAAGTCAACTATCTAAGTCAGGTAGGTAGATGATCATTAACCAAGATTTCTACTTCCTCCCCCACCATGCTCCTCTTTCCCTAATATACACTGACACAAGGACATGTATGAGGGATTTTTAAAAATAAAATTGAAGGACTTGGATATGAAAATGTTCTGCTAATTTCTGATAAACCTTTTTGTTTATAGCCTCGCATGGGCTTCCTTCGCTTGCTGTATGGCTGCAGCTGTCACCACTCTTAACAAATACACAAAAACTATTTTGGAATTCAAGCACAAAAGAAAAATTCTGGAAAGGAGTTTAAAGTTTAAATACAAGTTTCCTGATCATTCAGCTCCAGAGAAAGCTTGCAATGTGTATGTGAACTCTTTTAACAACAGTACAGAGGATCCTGCACACTCAATAAAAGGCTTCCATCACCTGGCCACTATTTCAGTTCTGTAAATTTAAACTATATCTCAAGGCATCCTGTAAATCATAATACTAGATCAGAATGATTCTATGATTCTTTGATTCTATGAATAAAAATGTATGTTTGTGTAGCATCAGTTATTTTTCTTAATAAAGAAATTATATTTCTGTGAATGCTTCAGGAAGTCTTAGTATTGGAAAAGTAGGTTTAGGTGTTTCCATTCAGAAAAAGACCAAAACACAGATTCTTCACTGTTCTGATTTTTAAGCAACCTCTAATGCCGATATGAAGTTTGTTAGTTTGTTAGAATTTCAGAGCATTACGGATTTCCACTCTAATTCCTTTTTTGAAAAGACTGTAAAAAATCACATCCCCAAACCAAAATCCACGAAGAGCAAAGCTGCAAATGAGGCGGCCTACATGAGGTGCATGGCTTGAATAATTTGTTATTGAAGATACAATGTCTCCAGGAAAATGATGCACATTGGTAGGATTTGCTGGGTAAGCCTAATAGAGGGAAGCAGCTTTCAATGTAAATGCTACTCATTCAAACTGGCTAGGAAAGCAAACAGAAATCTGGAAGATACATGGTTGTAGACAGCACACAACTGACTTACAAAATTCCCTAGGTATTATTCAGATAAGAGTGTCTGAAATAATCAGAACTTGATTTGTGATTATTACACATCAAGAATAATCTACAATCACATTGAAGATGGGAAAGCAGAGATTATTATGGTCCTTATAGGTCAGGAACATGAAACAGCTCCACTCTGGGGATCAACGTAAATCTTCTCCATGGAACTGAGCCACATTTTCCTACTCTGTTGGACACCATTTTTTTTCTTCACTGTTGCATGCATCCTCCTGCTAATGAGCTGGCCAGGAAACGCACATGTGAAGGTTTTGTGGCAGAGGCCTTACACAGTACAGTGAACAGCTCTGGGGTTTAGAATAATCACTATAAATTTATTTTAGGAAAAAAACTCCTAATATAAATATAGGCTGAACTTTTTATGCCAGCAGGATCCATAGTAGGTCAGTTTATGGCCAGTCATAAGGTGGAGCTGATAATAGAGTAGCACAATTAAAAACAATCAGCTCAGAAGGAAACCATGGGCCATTAATGGCAAAAGAGGAAAGCTGAGAGACAACAAGGTAAGATAACAAAACAACATATAAGCCTGTCTTCTCAGAAGGGAGGTGGTGATGGTGGAAAGCCCATCAAGGGGTGGCAGGCATCTGTGCCCAGTCTCCATTTGCTGTGTAACCGGCCTTTGGGAGTCCTGTGGCCTCAGGAAGGCAGTTTGTGGGCAGGGTGCAGGCAGGGGCCTCAGACTCTACTTGCACTGTTTCTGGCTGTTGATGCTTGCAGACTTTGCAACAGTTTTGGGCTCTGCTTCTAGCTCTTCTGTGCACGAGTACAAGACTCCACAAATCCAGGCTGCAGGTGCAAAAAGCTGATTCCCAATCGGGGAGATTCAAACACTCATGCAACTAGTGCTTAGGGAGAGAACTATATGACTGCAAGCCTAGGGCCCAGAGCATCCATCTTCAAAGCAGCAGAAACTCTGCTGATGGCAGCATGCAAGCGCTCAGCATTGGTACTGATGTGTCAGTGGGTATTGCCCCCAGAACCAACTGGAGCAACTGTCCCAGGCACAGAGGAGATCTTGGCCCAGACTGCGCTCCCGAGGAAGAATGCAACTCTCTGGATCTGTGACTGCAGGGAGTGTCTGGGGCCACTTGCTGAAGTTGGAGAAGGTGAAGATATCTTCCTTACCTGTAGAAGGTGTGCTATGACTGAGAAGCACTATTGAAGTTAAGGAGCTGTGGGAGAAGGTGAGAAGACTGCATAGCACAAGGGATGATGAAAAAGAGATTGACAAGATCTTCACAGAGAAATTGCAAAGATGAGAGCCTAAACCACTGTAATGCAGAGAAGGAAGAACAGCCAGAAGCAGCTCATTGAAGACTCTCAGAACCAAGAACACTGGATGTTGTGGCCTCTGGCAAGAGAATGGTAACTCTTTCTCCACTGGCAGATCTGCAACTGCAGAATAATTTTGGTCTCTGGCAGCAGGCAAGAGGCTGCAAGTTCTGTCTGGGGAGCATTCATAGACAGCTCAGCCCAAAAAATGCAGCAGAACCCAGGGAGCATGGCAAGTCACAGCAGTAGGAGACTATGTCCTGCACGGGTTGGAGGCCACTACCTAGTGATCTGACATGCTATCCAGGGATGTTTGTTGTTTCCTGGGGATTTAGATCTGAGGTGTTTCAGGGAGACCACTGAAGCCTGTCAAGCCCCTAGACTATGGTTCCATATGTATTATTCATGTGGACACCAATGATACTATTGGGGAGACCTTGACAATGTCAAAAGTGACTATTGGACTCTGGGAGATAAAGATGTAGGACATGAGAACACAAGAACACATTGATCCTGCAAGGGCAAGACTTGGGTGTAGGGCATGGAAAAAACTTTTTGAAAAAAGCTGTTGAGAGTTTGGTATCCACCCTAGAAGAATTAGTCTCAATACCTTGACCAGAACATAAGATCTTGATACCTTCCACTTGTTTCACAAATTTCTTGCTGATAGAGATGTTTCTGACATCTTCACTGTTAGAGGAATTATTCCTGATTCCATCTGACTTTCACTTTTCTTCCTTTATAATAACTGTGGCCTCTGTACAGTAGATTTTTAGCATGTTATGTTCCCAGGTGTCACTGATTAATTTCCACCTCATCTGGGAACATACTTGGTCAGTGCCTACAAGATCTTTAAAAGATCTAATTTAAGTGCCTTGATTTTTTTCTTCACCTGTAGTTTATAAACACAGACTGGTAGTCTCTACTGTATGCTCTTTCCTCAGGATTGCTTCTCACAGTGGTTTGTCCTCATATAAAGCTGTGTATGTGGACAAAAGCGTTTAAATAATTGTGCAATAGGACCCTCATCCTGATCAATTCTTAAATCTCAGACAGTCTGTTTTTGTCACATGCTAACTATTCAAGAAGGTTATATGTTTTCTGCTGGATGTATTGTAAACAAATTAATCTGATGAAATGCAAGGCTTCTTATCCTTATTTTGCAATCCATTATTTCACATTCTGGCACTTATTTTAACTTTTGGCTCCCAGTTGGCAGAAATCAATAAATCTATGGAAAGTCCTGGAACCACATTATCTGAAAACAGGTAAAATTAAATTTAAAAATAAGCTTATTAAATACTGTAGCTTTTTTTTTCCATTTAATTGAAACAAAAGAAAATAATGTGCCCTTTAGGCACATGAGAAGCTTAAAAAAAGAAAATCAAAGGAGCTGTAGTTGAATATCTTACTTCTATGACCTCTATAACTAAATCTGCAGGCCTACTTTTGTCCTAATTTATAAAAGTTAGTATTATTAAGCAATCTACATAAGTCAAAAGATAGCTGAATGAGGCTTACAGAAAACCCTCTTATTAACTCATCACATAATATTTCATTTTTTTATCATAATATTTTTTATATGCAACATACATCCATAGATATTTAGAAAAGGAGGCAGAGATGAACAAATGAGCTAGAAAACTTCAGATTAAATACTAGATTTCCCCAGAGAAAAAAATATTACTTCAGAAAAGCCAGTTGCAAATCTTGTTCTCAATATTGAAAAACCCCACAGAATTATAGAAATGTGTGACCCATTTAAAAGGTCACCTAATCCTTCTTTTCTTCTCAGCAGGATAAACTAAAGCTACATTGCTTTTTTACAGATGTTTCATTAATCTCTTCCTTAAAGCTTCCAAAGACAGACATTCTAAAATTTCAGTGGTGTTTAACTATTCTTAGCAGAAAATACTTTCCCTGTAAATCTCCTTGCAGTAATTTTAGCACATTGTCCTTCTACAGCAGAAGTAGAGAACAGTTTAGTCTAGCCTCTTGGCAGTCCATTTTAGGTATTTGAAAACTCTTTAGATAGAACTTTCTCCTACTTTCTAGATTAAAATGCATCTGTTCTTTAATTATTTTTTTTGACAGATCACAGGAGTTTATTTACTTTTGTCACTCGTACTGCTTTTCACTGTGGTTTCTAGACCTCTGAAGTGCTGGGGCCTGTTGTGACCCCAAGTTGAAGTTGACCTGTGAATGAGTCACAACCCAGCAGAATGTTTTGGGTTTTCTTATTGCCCTCATGTTCCAGAGGCAGAACCTGGTCCACCTGTGGCTCTGTGGCTCTGCCTTTACCCAGGTGGTCATGGTTGGTGTGGTGGGTGAGGCCAGGGCTATATTAACCGGGACCTGATCAGTTGGTGTGGGTGTGGCTTCTGCTTGGCTGGTCACACCTTGCTGAGCTTTCTTGGTGGCCTTCTTCCATGTGAGGGGCCACTGAGGGAACCATCTCTGCTGCATCCAGCAGGTGATGCTGTCACCACAGTGGGCAGCAGAGGAGCTGGGCCCCCAGGAACCTATGGCAGGACTGTATGAGAGAAGACTTCTGAGGGGATGTTGCTGGGTTCAGTGTCAGCCTGTGTGGTCAGGCAACTGATGGCAGCATAAAATGATGATGGCTGAATCAGCACAACAACCTCTCCCACATTTTTAAAGTGAAATATTCACTGAAGAATTTATGCTAATATGTAGCAAGTGCAAAATGGAGCAGAATGATAATTCAGCTTATTTTACGGTGCAACCGACTTGTTTTTGCAATAAAACAAGACAAGGTTGATTCATACTTAGCTGTGATGTCTCATTATTCTTTGTTCGTTTTCTAATGGAATTACTTAGTTATTCCATCTATTGTTTTTGTGGAGCTGTGAACGGCTTTGCTGTTGTTGAAGTACAGACACAAGTATGACTGAGACCACAGCAAAAGCCTATTTGTTTGAGGGACTAGAGTTCTGGTGAGGAGCAAGAAAATGTTGGACAAAGTGGGTGTTTGACTTCACAGTTAAAGTATAGTCATTGTTGTTTGAACAATAAAAGCCCTGTGCGACAACAGAAAAAAGATGCGAGTTCCAGCAAGTACTGCATGAACTGGTTGCTTCTCACTACTTCTGAATTACTTCACTGCATGTTTCCTGAAACCAGAGCAATTGAATTAGAGATAGAAGAAAAGATTAACGTCCCTGAAAGACAGTAATCATGTATTTTCTTGCACTGAGAATTCCTTTTATGTTTAGTGTTCCTTACTGATAGGGGTAGATAAGTGCAGCTGATACTGAAAGTTACATGAGCAATGGGACTTGTAGCAGAAAATGCAGTTTGGTTGCATGCTTTCTGAGTATTTCTTTTGTAGATATTCTGCAAACAAGGCATTTTGACATTTTTTGCAAAAAAGCAGGTGGTCGTGATCTCTGTGAGTACTGATGACAAAAGAGAGGCCAGGGGAGGGTTTGGGAAACAGAATTTAAGTTCTTAGGTGTAAAGCTATATATCAGGACCCCCTTTCATTAGCTTTATTTATATTCAGCTCACAGGATAAGACAAAAATGGGTAAGTCCTCAGCATGAGTTGGGAAAATGTGATAAGGAAAAGAAGCCTAGAATGACTGGGAGTGAAAGAACTTTGGGAATATATGCAATTCATACAAGTGACATGAGTAACAGCCACACTCATATTGGACATGATGATTAATTCCCACATGTAGCAAAGTGGACAAGGGAACTCAATTCTCAGTAGCTGTCAGAAAAATGTCTCAAAACCAGGAATTTGTGTAAGACACGCAAAAGAAGAAAAGTTAAAAACCCAGGAAGCATCTGTATGTCTGTCTGTGAATCCAGATTGTTTATCTATCATGAATGCTGCATGCACATGTGACCTGTCCATCTTAAAAAAAAAAACAAAAACGAGGCAAACCAAGAAAAGATATAAAGAACAAGAAGAACAATCTGGACTTCTCACAAAGAGAGAGTGAAGAAATATCCACTTCTTCACCTTGGAAAAGATATAACTGCATGGAAAGCGTCATGAGCAAGGATGACTGGGAGTGAATGAATTGAGTAGTGTTATTTTTTGTCTTTCATAGTAAAAGAAGCACGAGATACCAGAGCCTATTGCCAGAGACACCAGGTTTAAAATAAACATAAGGAAGTCTTTTTCTGTACATAAACAGTTCCTTTCCTCAGGGGTTGAATGTTTCAAACAGGAATTTGAAAAATTTGTGTGAAAAAAATTGACAGTTTAACAAGACACAGAGACAAATTTTGTTTCAAACTATGTAGCAGACTACCAGAACCAGGGTGAGTGTAGTACAGGGAGTTTATTCATATTATTGTCCCATTATTATAACCTATCTTTTAAGCATGTACTTCAGGGTCCTGTTGTGTATCAGATATTGAATTAGATCAGCCCTTTTTTTTGAACTCACCTTTTGCATATCCTGCAAGTACTTCCAAAAAATCACATCTGAGGACCACTCTGACCCTGGCTTTAACACCATTTTCCACTGAATTTTACTCCTCTCTCTCCCACACCTCCCTGCATCTCCATCCCCTTGTTCCCATCAATCTTAGCACTAACAGACTGTTCTGGTAAGTTACTGCATGTACTTAAACTTTGACCTACCTATTTAGATTGGTGTGACGGTCCAGGCGCGCAAGTGTTCATACCGCCTCCCAAAAGGGAAGGGAATCGAGGGCGAAGTGACAAACTTCCGACCAACCTGTAGGCAATTATGGAGACCGATGGGTATTTAACAAATTTATTACCAGATATATTCACATAAACTGTATCTACTCTATA
>JAVSBS010025251.1:0-17331 GCA_033124195.1 Coracias cyanogaster | reverse complement strand
GCCTGGGGCTTCCGCGGCTGGGCCGGGCCCCCCGGGGGTCCTGCGGCAGCATCCCGGGGACCCCCCACTCCCGCTGGGCGGGTCCTGTGATGGCGGGGGAGGCTCCCGCAGGAGGCCTCGTCCCCGCCGGCTTCCCCCTCCGAGCGCTCGGGGCGCGTTCGGCGCAGAGTGCTGGGCCCACCGAGGAGCGAGTCGTCCTCCCCAGGACGGGTGGCGGTGAGTGGCCGCGGCCGGGCCGTGCGCGCTTGTGCCGGAGCAGCTGGAGCCCTGTGGTCTGTAGCTGTCTCCTCGCCGCCTTTCGTTCGCCAGGCCAGCACCGAGGGCCCGCCTCTCCCGGGGAAGCTGCGGTCCAAGATTTGCGGTACCGGGGCATGGGAGCTTACCTCCTGGCAGCAACTTGGTGTTTTTAAAGGGGTTTTCTGGTGTAGGGAGAGAGAATCATGGAATCATAGAGCGTTAGGGGCTGGAAGCGACCTCTGGAGAGCACCTGGTACATGAGATGCTTCAGTAATAGGAACGAGTAGAAGTTAATCTGATGTTCACTAGGATTTCTTGTTTATAAATTTACATGGAGAAAAACAGAAAGGAATCAAGTGAGTAGAAAGAAGGCAGGATTTGTGCGATGAGTCAGGGGTGGTTTTCGAGCTTATCAGCCCTTCAGTGGGTGTTTGGGCTGTAGCACATGACTGTGCGGCTCGCGTCCTGCACTATCTCCGCAGCTTCCTCTCCTGCTCCTGTGTGTTGCCACCTCCGTCAGGAGCCCAGAGAGGATCTCTGCTGGGCACATGGGAACCCATTTGGTTGTCTTCCCTTGAGCCCTGGGGTTGAGCTTCCTTCTCTGGTGATGCCAAGCGCCGTTGTCATGAGTTTTTATCTGGAGCCCCGGTTTGGCCCAGCCGCGTCACATCACTTCACCCCATGCAACAGCTCTGCGCCGCCAAGAGGAGAGGGCCTCAGTTCTGCTGCTTCTCCGGCTCCCTTACGTGGCTTTCTGAGGGGTGAGCGATGCGGAGCAGTTGAGCGGAAAAGAGGACAGAAGAAGCGCGGGACCTCCCTCTTCTCCTGCCAGCAGGTCCTTAAATTAATTCAAGGCAGAGTCTGCAATTCACCTCGGGTGTTCTCTCTGAACAAGGAAGGGAACCACTTGCGGTTGCGTAAGGACCCGTTGTCCTTCTGAGTCAGTTGGGTCTGCAGGCAGCTGGTCCCTCTGCAGCGGACAGTGTCCCGCAGGTGACTCCGGCTGGCCCAGCCTCTGCTGCAGTGTCCCGGGAGCTGCAGGGGCCCTCCCCGTCCCGCCTCCTGTGAAGGTGAAGCCTGTCCCGGCCTTGCAGGAGCTCTTCTCGTAACCCACCTACATCTTCTGTTGTCTCACTTGAGAGTGTTTGTGAGAAAAGATGAAGGTCCGAATTAAGTGTAAATTAGAGGAAAGAAAAAAAATAAGATGTATGAAGGAAGGCTGGAGAAGCTAAGGACAGCGTGGACACCCTTCCCCTACATTTACTCCTTTGCGGCTTTTTATAGCCCATAATAGCCAGCAGAGCACTGCAGGCCATTTAACTGTTAAGAAATGAGGCCTTAATCTTCTGCTAGTTAATCTGGGACCTGCCCACGGTTGTGTAATCCTTAGAAGCCTTGTTTCGCTGGGTAGCTCCTGCAGAAGTTTTTCTTGTATGGAAGAAATGAACTGGGCTGCAGCCCCATTTCCCAGGAGACACGGACCAGCAGAGCTCTGAAGTACTGGTGTGACTGGTGAACGGCGACGCTGCTCTTGGAGAAGTGCTCGAGGTGTGACTGGGAGAGACCTCAGCCTGCTTCCGAGCTTGCTTTGGTTTGTGAGAGCCTCGAGTGCTCTGGAGGGGATGTAGGTGAGCTTGGTACAGATGTTTCCCCTTAAATTCCGTCAGAGCAGATTTGATTTAGTGTTTGGTTTTTTCTTTTTCCTTTTTTTTTTTTTTCTGAGTACAATTATAGCTTCAAGGGGTTCCTTGCTTCCTGTCTTAGTATTTAGGATAACCGGGAATTTCCTTTATCTGGAGGAATGGGGGGTGGTGGTGCGAGTTTAAGTGGTTTAACTTTGCTAACAACTCCTGTAGCCCTTCAAGAAGAAGGGCAGGGGGGTGTGCGTGGTTCCATTTCGAAGGGTCACATTCTCCGAGGGCTGGAAGCTGCGGTTCTGCTTTCCAGCTGGGAGCTGGGGACTCCGCTTCTGAGCAAAGGCAGATCTTCATCTTTTATGTTTCCTTTGAAATAGATTTCTCTTTCTGCTTCTTGGAAGGCGGAACAGGAGTTGAGGTTCTTAATGCGATATGTATATTTAAATTAAATTCTGATGTAAACCTCGACTTCCAACCCGTCTGACCGCTGTCGCTCCTTTGTACCAGCCTTTAGGAGGGAGTAGTGCCTGCTCTGGTCCAAGACTGCAGCACCTGGAGAACCAGATCCGTGTTGCTGAACACCTGCCCTCCCTTTCATTGCCGCAGCTGACGTGTTCCCGCCGTTCTCTGGCTCAGCCCAACACACGCGCTCAGCTGCGCTGCACGACTTCTGCTTTTTGTGTCTTGATAGTTCCGGCGCTGCAAATTTTGTTGTAAATAACACCTTTGTTCACCCTCATCCTTTAACGTGTCGCTGACATGTGCATCAGATACGGCTTTTTCCTTTGATATTTATTTTCTTGTCTTTGTCATGCTAGTTTTATGCTGTTCTGTGCTTAACAACTTCCTTTATTTCATAAGGAAAAGGGAATATATAAGGAAAAACTTAGTCCTTTGAGGGTGGCAGCCCAGAGAGGTTGTGGAGTCTCCTCTGGAGAGATTCCAAACCCACCTGGACACCATCCTGGGCCCCCTGCTCTGGGTGACCTGCTGGAGCAGGGGGTTGGACGAGATGATCTCCAGAGGTCCCTTCATAATCCCACCATGCTGAGATTCTGTGATTTACTGTTTCTATATATATTTAGTTTATACATACCATTATGTTTACATGTTTAGCTACTGCTAAACAAAACTGAGTTATTTTGCGTGTTTAGGGTGGTTTTTGGTTTGTGGAGTTTTAAAGAGCTCTTGAGTAGAATTTCAAGTTCTTAAATGACATCGCGTACTTAAAATAGTCAAGAAAACAGTCGTGTAAGTTCTGAATATTAGACTTCAAACCCAACCAAACAAAAAGCCTTGTGTTGCTGGTACTCACTGATGTTAAATGCAGCCATGTGTGTTTTGGGGAGGAACATACACCTCCTGGGCTTATTGGCTTTTTCGTGGCGGTTTTGTGGACATACAAAGAAGAGTCTGTTTGCAGAGAGCCAAGGCTTACACAGCCCCGACTTCACTAGGCCGTTGGACAAGCTCTGCTTCTCGACTCGGCCCTCACGGCAGATGAGGACACGGTAATCGTGGAACGTGGGGAGGCAACTCAGCTTTATTGGTGGCTTCTGATTAACCAATTCAGTGGAGGCAGGAGGAGACATCTGGGAAGTCTCATGTTCTTTGTGATGCTACCTGAAGACCACTGTGGTGAGACCGGCCGAAGGGAGCACGTTACGGTAGATGGGTTGTGGTGATCTCCAGTGCTAGGGGTTTTCTTAACTACCTTTCACATACTTGGTAGGTTCTTAAAAGTAAAAATGAACCTTGATTCAACTGCTGTTACAGTAAATATCTGCAGACTTTGTCTTTCTTTCGACGTAATGCTCCATGGAAGCGCTGCTGGGTTGCCGGTACAGATGCTTGGTATGGCTTTAGTAGAGCGTGCCTGAAATTGCAGGGGCTGAACGGAAGTCAGAAACCTGCAGTGTTCAATACGTTGGCAGGTGTAATTCACAGAAGAATACGCTAACGCTATTTTTCCTGTTGTGTATGACTTTTAAAATACTTCTTGAATTTTTAATCATTTATTTCCTGCAGAACATAGGCCTTGCACATCTGCTTCATGGCTAGATCAATAGTGATAAATATTAAATAACATACAGGAACACTGTTAACCCTTTTTCAGACTGTGAAACTCATTACAAAGTCTTTTGTATTTTGGGAATATAAATTCTTAAAAGAATTTGCCCCTATGGCGAGTGGCACAGCAAACGGGCTTCACGTGTTGCGTGTTCTCAGCAGTCGGCACTCCAAAGGTTTCCTGTCCCGCATCCCGCCTGGAATGTTTAACAAGGCGTGTAGGGCACAACTCGGGAAAACTTTGGGTTGCTTGTTGTTACCTGGATAGGCTGCGTGAGGGACAGTGCTTCGCTCGCTGTATTATCTTCCTGGCGTTCTCTCCTAAACATCTTCCACCTAGTAGACAAAATATTGGCACAGAGGAACTTTTGGTTGCAATTCACTGCGACCGCTACAATATAGTCTAAGGAAAACTGAGCTTCCAGCTCCTGGGTTTTATGGAGGGGGAGCTCTCCAGTTGATACTGGGCAAGGCAAGCGCGTCCCTTTCAAAGACGTTGAGGTCTATAAACGAATGAGTCAGAAATTGGAGGGGATCTAATGTTCAGATCAAAAGTGCAGGGTAGCTCGGTAATATTCTGTTTATTGCTGTACTTAATTTCCTTTTGCAGCGTGACTTCATGTGGAATGTGCTCTTGGCCCTCCTGCGTCCATACAGGTTCTCCTTTGCCAGGCGTTCTTCTCTAACCCAGCCTCCATCAAAGAGGGGAATGGGTCAGCTTCGTCTGCCGTACTTGTGCCTGAGGGTTTCCACGTTACCTGTGGGGCAACCTCCTGCTGAACTTGTTCCTCTACCAAAAGAAATCCCTTTAGGCAGAATTTCTGTCCGACAAGTCCTCCAGAGCTACAAAGGAGCTTCACAGCTTAGGGGGGGGGGAGGGATTTTTGTGCCGTTTTCCTTTCATGCTAGTATAAGAAACAAAACTTTTAATTTATCTAATAGTTATTTCCTTTTTTTGTAGATACTATGATCAGCTGTGTTCGATTGAACCCAAGTTCCCATTCTCGGAGAATCAGGTAAGAAGACTTCTCAAACCACGACACTGAATCGTGGTGCCTCTGATGTTCGACTCCCAGGCCTGCACCTGATCCTCTAAACAGAGCTTCTCTTGGGCAGGGCATCTACTCTCTTTGAGCCTGATCTTCCTAAGCTCGGTTTATTTTCTAGTCGGTGCTCGTAGATGATCTGTACTGCAACGTCTTCTTTAGTGGCCATAATTGCCCTTGTTTTACAGATCCAGAGACGTTTTGGCTTTGGCTCGTGGCCACTGTGGTCTGGGTCGCAGAGCTGTGCTGTACTGGTTCCTCCTGCCCTCCTTCTGCCAGGGAGTCTCTTCCGTGCTATATCATAACGGCTTTTTAAAACATCATTTCTACGGGACAGCCTCTAGTGAGGGATGGAACATGTATGATCCCTGGTTTTGGAAGCACAACAGCTGTTTCTTTCACAAAAGCTAACAGAACAAGCCACTTAAGAGCTTACCACGTTCTTTCTGCCTCAGCGTCTCCAAATGACATAATTTTTATATAGCTCTAGCGTTCATGAAGGGTTTTTCGCTGTGTTTCTTTAGAATCCTGGCTCTAAGGAGAAATTCAGCTTCACTTCTCCCTGTTGAAGTCTTCCGCAGGTGGAGACTGGAACAGATCTTTAGGCTGCTCTATTTTTGGTGGACAAAGCTGTCACTTTTCTTTGGAGGTGTTTCCAGATAGGACAGAATTGACATTTCTTTGCTGATCAAATCATATTTAAATGATCTGCAAACCTTGAGACTCGGAAAACTGGAAAACTTTTAAGAGCACCTTGTGCGTATCTGTAAACTCTTCCATGGAGGGGAAGAAGTAGCCAGGGGAAGCAGCAGTGAACAGCTGGAGACCAAAACGAGTCAATTTGGGGATTGCAAATATTAGTAATTTGGAGCAGTGGCCGCTGCCTGGCTGGGTGGCTTCCTTCAGCTGTGCCTGTATCAGACTCTCAGACTTCTTAGGAGGTGAAGGGCTTGGTCTGGAAATAAATTTCTCTCTCGCTCAGAATATGAGCAGAGCTGGAAGATTTTGAGAATTTCTACCTCATCTGCTTGAAAAGTTTTAAGTTGAAAAAGGAAGATAAAATAAGCTTTTTAAAACATATGTTTTAAGTAGAAATCTCGATGTTTTCTTGAAACTTCCAGAATATTTGTAATATTACAAGTGAATTAAATGTTTTACACAACTAAAAGGCTAACTCTTGAATTTGGGATATTCTATGAAAATTTCATGTTTAATTTTAGAGATAAAGATTTTTAATATTTTTTTTTTTCCACACCTTTCAGGTCTGTGTAACATTTACATGGAAAGATGCTTTTGATAAAGGATCGCTTTTTGGAGGATCTGCCAAGTTGGGTATGTGAAGTACTGGAAGTATTAATGATCAATTTAGAGACTCTTTATCTGTAGCTGAATTGTTAATGGTCTGTGGCATTCTCAGCACAGCTTGCAGAGGAGTTCAGCTGCATTAGCTGTAACGAGTCAATGGGCACCACGCAAACAATTCCTAGTACATTGGGGTTTAATATTAGTTTTCCAGAGGCACAAATAGATCTGCAGTCGGATAATAATTGTGCTGCCTGCTCCTTGGACTCGTTCTGGGAGCGGCCCTGACTGACATTGGTCTGCACTACAAATTGAGGATCGTTCAGTGGATTTGGAACATTTGCCAATAGAGCAGCTCGGACTGAATCCTTTGGAGGTGCGTGAGGAGCTGTTTGGTGTTTATACGCGAGTGTTCATCACGACTACCATTGCAAGATGACCACCGCAGTTTTGAAGCTCCAGGCAAAGCCTGAAAAAATATTAGAGTGCTTACTGTTTTTTTTCACATTTCCCAAGTTTTTGTGTTCTTTCTATAGTTATCTGTTAGTGGCTACTGCAAGTTGTTGCAGTTTTCCCCGTTCTGAATACAAGTGCTGAAGTTGTGTGTAAAACAACACACCGGTGTTCTTATGCGCAGTCCTTTCCCTGCTTTGTTTTCGAACTGTTCTAAGAAATCCTGCTGGATAATTGGAGACCTTCCTGAAGATGATGTGGGGTTTTTTCCCCTCAGAATTTGGCAGGTTCCGTCTTTTGGGGCTAGTGTTTAATGATTGAACTGATTTAATAGTTAGGCTCAGAGTATTTAATTATGACTTAAATCTCTGGCTATTCACAGACTATATTTATAATAATTCTGAGACAATCAGTAATCGTGATGTTGCTGATTATCCAGAGAATTTGAATTGGTGGGATGTAGAGCAGCTTGAGAAAGCGCGCTTGTCTGCAGGTTAATTATACAGCAGTCTAAACAATCCGTGAGGCGGATGGCCAGAGATGGATGCAACAGCCCATGTGAGATATCAAAGGAGTTCTGAACCGAGATGTGAGCAACGCTCAGCTAACAAGCAATGGACACTTCTTGTTTTGAAACTTTAAAGCAGATCTTAGCGGAAAGAAATGGAGAAAAAGGATATGTTTACAGTGGTGGATCGCAGATTATCCAGATGCTGCTCTCCTGATTAACTATAGTGTGTGTACCTTTATTGCGTATCAGGATTAGCAGTGGGGCTTCTTGCCTTTCAGTTACCGAGGGAGTGAAATTTCTGCTTTCTAGGAGGAGGAGATCCTGTCTCCAGCTGGAAATTGAATGTAAAACTCCTTTTGACTTCCCTGGGGCCAAGATGCAGGGCTGTGACTTGGGCTTTCTGGCTCTTGCTGTGGTGACAAACTGTGTTCTTCCCGTCTCCCGACTCCCACGTCTATCACAGGGGTAGCTGACAGACACTGCAGCCGCTTGAAAAGTGACCCAGTTCACAGCACGGCATGTAATCTGAAATATCTTGGCTTAAGTTAATAGGTAGAGCTACAAAGTGATGAGTCTGAGGAAAATCTATATTGCTAAGCAGCTGTTCTCACCGTAGTAAATCACGCTTGAGATGCAGTCCAGAGTAGAAAGTCATGTTGCACTTCAGAAACTTCAAAGCTATATTTGCTTTCCTTTCTTATTTGTTTCAGCCTTTTAAGGGATGTGTGAGTTGTACAAGAACTTCTTAGCAAAGTTCTGGACAACACAGAAGAGAGGTGATCCAGATAAATGATTATTCATGAAATACAGTGACTGTGTAATACATTTAGGGACAAAATGGGGGGAGTTGGTGCACAGCATTTATGGCTGCTTGTCCGAAAATTCAGTGTAGCTCAGGGAGCGCCAATAAACTTCAGAGATATGTTAGATAAACATGTGGGCTGTATGAGGAGGCTGGATGTTAATGAAATAAAAAACGTGCCTTCATGTTTTAAGGTTAACTTGAGTTGTACCCGAAGTTCACTGGTTGAGTTGTCTGTGTTCTCCAAGAGGTGTCTGGATGCTTTTTAACTGTAGTAGGAAACTAATATCTGCAGCTATCAACTCCTGTCAACTATCTTGAGATTTTTCCAGCACTTGCATACATCCAATAACCTTTTGAAAGCAATAGATTCAAAATGGTTCCTGTTCAGGAGTTGGTCTTTCTCAAAGTGTGGGCTCCATCCTCTGGGACTATGAAGTACTACAGGAGTTGGATCTAAGCAGGCCCCACTGCTGTCCAGGAGCACGACTTTTCCTTAAGCTCATCTTTTGCTGTTTCACTGCACGTATGAGCGAGATATTTGTCAGCATTTTCAGTGTGAAACAATAGCTTTGAGAGGTGAAAAGTCTCTCTGTATTTCAACAGATAGTGAGACAGAGCATGCAAAAATCCTTGGCCTCAATGAGGGTCGTTCATCTTGCATCCAGCGTACAGTAAGAGCATATTGCAGAGGGATTAATGCACGGAAGGTCCTATTTCAGGTTCTCCTTCAGTAACGCGCGTGTTTCTGTATCTTCAGGAGCCAAAAAGCTGCACTCAGGCTGGAAGGACTTTCAAATGATTTCGTGTATTGTGTAGATCATCATACTACCGCTTTTATGCTTTATGCCGCTTTCTGTAGCTCCTCACATGGAACCATGTTACAAAAGAAATAAACTAGACTGTGTAAAGCCTTCAGAATGAAGATGACTTGGACTTTAAAAGTTCAGTATGTTATTTCTTTTCTGACTTGAAACCGGTATCCTTAAGTCCAGGTATTGGTGTTGGCCTCATCTGTAGGATGCTGGACTACTGAAGTTCATTTTCTGAACAGCACGGGTGACTAACTGTCTGCCTGCATTGCAGCTCTGGCGAGTCTGGGCTATGAGAAGACCTGTGTTTTGTTCAACTGTGGAGCGCTGGCAAGCCAGATCGCGGCAGAGCAGAATCTAGACAACGACGAGGGACTAAAAGCTGCAGCTAAGCACTATCAGGTACAGAGCTTCCCTCCCTCCTTATGCTCACAAAATTGGAATTGTCAATTGTAGAATATCAAATAAGTATCTTTCAATTTTAAAGCATACATAAAGATGTATACATATTTATTTTCCCCCTCTTAATTGCAAAGGTGGATTGGCTGGGTACCTGGTCTTGGCACGTTTTTATTTACCAGCTTTGAAGGATGTAATTCCCTACGGTTCCCTGTACCCCTTCACCTCAGTGCGTTAACTAAACCTTCAACTTCAGATTTAATAATTTAAGCCAGTATAAATCTTAGCTTTAACAAGTTATGCAGTAATAATCTTTCTTCTTTGTGGAATACTTTAACATTTCCATGTTATACCATTAGTTGTAGCCAATATACCTTTACTTAGGGTCCATGGTATTAAATGTCTCAGTGTAAGTGGCTTCACAATTTTGTTTAGCGGCTGAACAATAAATAGGAGCCTCTAGACCAAAAAAGTCTTTTTTAAAAAACACCCCGTTGTATGCATTGTGTTTGTAAGAGGAAAAAAATCTGTTTGGAAACATGAATTATAATATTTTGTTTTTCTTAGTTTGCGAGCGGTGCTTTCCAACACATTAAAGACACGGTTTTGTCAGCCTTGAATCGAGAACCTACCGTGGACATCTCTCCAGACACAGCTGGAACTCTCAGTCTTATTATGTTGGCTCAAGCCCAAGAAGTCTTTTTTTTGAAAGCTACAAGAGGTATATCTTAATTTCTGGCTTGTGGATTTACGTGCTCATTACAACTCCAACAAAAATTTAATGTTTTAAGTTAAGAGCTTGTAAAGGGCCTTTCAGAAGTTTTGTTTCTGCCGTTACTGATTGCTCCCCCCCTTGCAGGTCATTAAACACAAACTCCAGATGATGCCACTCAAGAATCTGTGGCCTGACAATGTAGCTGTCCCATTTGCCTTTCCCTTCTTATGTTCAAAACCGTTAGTCTTCATTTTTACAAAGGATTTTGTTGGTTATATTTTTTCCTTTCTCCCCTTGAGAACAAAAGACATTGTCTAAGACCTGAGAGTACTAGAAATGGTGTGCAGGGGTTTTACCACTACTCCCTTCCTCCTCTGTCTGGGGAACAATTTAATGAGAATTTAGAAAGCAAGATGTGACAGTGCTAGGAAATTTCCTGAGAGTTTTGGGGAAAAAAATTCTGTTTGATTGCTCCTATTTAAGAAAGAGACTCTTTGACCCAGTCTGAATTTGAGAATGCCCTGCTTATTTCAGAAATTCTGCAGTGGAACAAAGAATTATGCCCCTCACTGTTAAAGGCTGATGTGAAATACTGCTTCAGAGGCTGCGTAGCTGAATACAGCTACTAAAGAACATGTGCTTCAAAGACCTTTCCTGTGGAACAGTACTATCTTTGGCACCAGATCTCTTACTCTTGCTGTTCTCCTCTTCCCTCTGTATTTACAAGGAGTTGTGCACCTAGCAATTACAGATATCTAGAAGTAGAACTGAGGCCATAGAGGTCACACGTGTTAGGAATATGACGGAGGAAGACAAGGGTTATGTTAACTGGCTATTTCTTCTCCTCACAGGGAAGATCCCTGAAAATTCTTGTAGCCTCACTGCCTTGAGGAGAATGTCAGTGAGAAACTATTGTCCTTTGGCCAACTGATAAACTTTGTTTACATTCTTTTATCATGCCGGTAGCAGTATTTTAGTCTCCGGCTATTTGGACATGGCTTTGAAATAAGTTTGTGTAACAAATGCCTGAAACTTTTCTTCAGAGCAGGAGCAGATGTTTACCTCATTTTGCATGGGAAAGAGATCTTTCTGTCACCTTCTTGATATGTCTTACTAAAAGCATGAAAAAATAAAGCAGGACTGATCCAAAACCCACATGAACCGAAGATTTTGTAGCTGCTCGCAAGACCACAGTCCTTTGACAGTAAGGTTAATAATCATCTGACTCTGGAGGCTGCAGATTGAAACTTGTTTTTCAGTGGAAATGCTTTGAAATCTGATCTGAAAACTCAAATGTAGCTTCTGCTGCACTGACTGTTTACCTTACTTGCAATTTTCTCTCTCGGGTGAGAAAAAGTGCTTACCAGCTGATAATTATTTCTGACAGAAAAGAGTTTATTAACTAATTGAAAGAAAGTGGAAATGTTTGGCAAAAACTGAACTGATAGTCAAATCTAACTCCACTGCATAACTACAGATGGGTTTCTGAGCCTTTCTTCATGTTTTCCTTAAATCTGCATGGGTTTGCTATTCCACCTCAAGGCTTGCATTGTAGCTGCATTATTTCAAAGATCTGTGAGTAAAAGCTAAAGCTTCTGATGGTGAAAGATTTATTCTGAGCTGTCTGCATGGACAAATCTCCTGACGCTTTTGTTGATAAAAACCAAAATGTTTTGCAGTTAATTAACGTGCCAATACCTTTTTTCTTCTTATCTTTGAGCTCAAATTCTATGAAGGAAGATGCAGCTACCACTAGGTGGGGATAGAAGGACAGTCTATGTAGCTTTTATTTTGGTTTTATTAAATATTTAGTGCACTGGGAAGAGATATTGTAGCAAAGAAGTAAGTTCCTAGATCTCATAAGCTCCTTGCTCTCCATTTGTAATCTAAATCCTGTTCCACAGTGAAAAGATCTTTCTGGCATCCCCTAAATGCCTTTAGAAGGTAAATACCATCCTAGCTTGTGCCTGAAGGGTTATAGATAGCTGTGTGAATGAGCAGACCACTCAGGAATGCTTTCCATGTAATTTTGGCCATTAAGCTTACTCTGCGGACTTCCTGATCACCCCTGCTCCTGCTTATCAGTCTGTCAGTACATCAAAATCACCTGAATCAGCGGACGCATGTTTGTCGGGGCAGTTATTTAGAGGTTAAACATTTGCATTGATTGCCTTCTCTTGGAAGGCTGAATTCCTCGTTCAGGGCAGAGATGCTTATAAAAGGAGATAAAGATAATTGCAACATGTTCCTGTTGGAACGGTTTTGGCTTCAGGAACAGGGTGAGGACGTGAGGCAGGGGATACTGCTGCTGCTGGGCAGCTCTGGTATGAAGTAGCGGATACCACTTGGAGGAACTGTGGTTATTTCTGTCTAGGAATGGTGTTTTTATACTCACTGTAAGCTAAGAGCGGTGTGAACTGCCATGGAAAGGACCAGCCCCTTCTCTTCTCTTGCACTTCTGCAAATTTTTTAGTGTCCTCACGTGGAGTTGGGTTAGAGAACAGATCTTACTGAAAATTTAACTTTTTTGCTAACTAAAACCTAAATTCTTCAACTATAGCTGCACGAATGTTTGTGCTGGCACAAGGGAAGGACGGAGTGCAAGCTGCCAGAGTTGGAGGGGGACTGTGGCTTTTCTTGGCAGCTTGCCGTTGGTCTGAGGTAAAGCATCTCTCTTAATCCCGCATAAATGCCAGCAGCTGCCAAAAGATTTCTTGTACAACTCGCTGAACCTTCAGCACCACAATTGAAGTAGGAAATCGGAAAACTGCTGCTGGATGTCAAGAGAGAAGACTGGGATCCCACCTTTGAGCTATGATGTAAAGCTGTGCCCTTAGAATGCAGTTGTTGGCTGTTTGAAGATGAAGTAATTTACCTGTTTACTTGTAAAAACCGATGATAATCGTAACTGTTCTTTGGGTTTTTTTTCTCATCTTCCCTCCAGATAAAATGAAAGATGGTATCATAGCTAAACTAGCTAATCAAGCTGCAGATTACTACGGTGACGCTTACAAACAATGTCAGTATAAAGATACTTTGCCCAAGGTTAGTAACTCTCAGGGAAATAATCTGGGATCTGCTGTTACAGTGAATAACTGTTATTGTTTACAGTGGACTTGATGAAACACACTTTAAATGTATCCTTTTGGAAAGCTGACACATTGTTACATTTAAAGGAAATAAACCTGTAATTTAAAAGCCAGTGAAGCATCTAGGAGGCAAAAGATAGTGTGGGTTTGGAAGTAAGTAAAATCTTACTACGTGAAGAGTATTTACTTGCAACGCATCTCATCTGACGAGAATTTGAAATACGATAGCCTTGAGGGATGCCTTCTTAATGCCTTACTAAATCTGTTTTTCAAACTAACACTTTCTAATGGGGCTTAGTTGGTGTCCAGTCTCAATGTCTCGGTGTGAAATTGGCTCTTGTGCTGAGAGCGGGAATACAGCCGTACCGCTCACTCACCTGCGAATGGAAAACATGGCTGGAAGTCAGCGTGTGTCCCGTGTCCTTCCGCCTGCCTCCTCTTCCTCCTACTTGTCAGTTCTCTCAGTTCAGCCTTCACTGTCCACTTGAGTGCTGTTGGCTTGGGAAGATGCAGAAGGATTTTTATGGTGCTTTTGAAATGTATGCTACATAAGAAGTACTTTAAAAATGGGCAGGTTTTCAGTGTATCAAATGTATCAGTTACGTTCAAATCATACAATAGTATAAAACCTTTGGTGCAGTGTTATAATGTAAAAGTTTGACGTTTATTTACATTTGATACTGTTGGACTCTTGGAATTTTTATCTACCTAAGCAGGAGGTTTTCTTCCATAGTGCTTTTTTGTCAGTGGCCGCAGGAAGCAGCCCCTGTTGCAAACTGGCTGTTATTTTTCACTCATTAATAGTTTTAAAACTCTAAAATAACTATTCCAACTTGCAGTGGTCTTTCTTGTTTCCCACATCAAGAAAACGTGAAGTATACAAGATATGCTAAAAATACGCTAGAAAACTTACTAAAAATATTTTTACCAATGATAAATGGAAGTGGTTGATGTCTGGTCCTATAAGTTAATACGCAATCTTAGTCAAATAATAGCCAAAGTATTTGCTGAAGGCACTTTTACCCCCTCTGGGGGGTTGGAAATCAGGTGAGTTTTTTCCCCCCTTTGTTTTTTAATGCAGAATAGAATCCTGATAATGATAGGAACTGTGTGGGTACGGATACTGTACTAAAGTAAAAATATGCATTTATATTCTTCAGCAATAAATTAGACAAATGTCTTTGTAGACCAGTCAGTGACTTTTTAAAGTTAAATTGATATCTTGCTTGGCTGCAACCTGATAGATTCTTTTATGTGTGGATGTATTTCCTCTGGCGCATTCTGTGGCATTTTTACAGCCTTGGCCAATTTCTCACCTAGGTGTTATGTTTATGATTGATTTCTGAGAGGCAATGAGATGTAATAAAGCCGGTGCTTTGTGGACCTTGCCAAGCCATAGGTGTGCTCCCTGTTCCGGTTGCACAGTCATCTGTCAGTTGATCATCTGAAAGAACATAATAAGGTTTGCTGGTTCCACGAGTTAACACCAGCTCTGAGAACAGTTAAATGTTTAGGAGTGTGAAATAAGTTGACTTGATGCATCAGACTCCAGTTGCAAGGCCTCCCAGACAGTGCTTTTTGGTTTTTTTTTTTTTAAATTTACCTTCATTTTTCTTGTTATTTCCTCTCTGTGGGGGGCAGCAAGCTTTCACAAATGTGAAGAAGCATGCCTTTATATATCAAGGTCTTTAAAACATCACTCTGGTGTTCCAGTGCTCCCTGATTTCAGAAATAAAACAATAAGGCCCAATCCTTGCTCAAAGACCGTGCCTATGCTGTGGGCTGCAGCGTAATGTTTTCTTCATGTCTTGGTACTCCTGCAAAGATAAGTGCATTTATATAAAAGTCTATAAAGGACTTTTACATGTTTTAAATGGCTTTCCATGTCAATAGTTATTAGCCTTATTTATCTGTTCTTTACTTTCATAATATTGAAGTTACTTTCTTGATAGGTCTGCTGGTGGTTTAAGTGTAATTGCTTTGTTAAATCAAAAATAATAATTAAAAAGGGCCTGTCTTCCGCCACCTTCTTCTGTGAACACTTTGTCTTGGCTTTGTCTTGGGGGCGTTTGGGTGTGTTCTTGCAACTGTTCCTTTCTAATATATGTGTGCATTTCTAATCTTTGAAGTAAATGTTGCGACTTCATGGCTTGAATTTAAATGGTAGTTCATCTAAAATGATGGACACTTAAGAATTTTGCGACAACGGATTAAAAACAGACAGACTGGATTCAATCCATGCGAAGTCACGTGGTCTCAGACATTTACCTCTGATGTTTTAACCTACCTAAACCATTAATTGGGTGATTCTAATTTCCTTTTCTTCTTCCTTTTTCTTCCTGCATCCCATGTTGTCTGTGGTGGTTTATGTGGTTGGACTTTCCCCTGGTCAGTATTTTTATTTCCAGGAGGTGTTTCCCGTCCTGGCTGCAAAGCACTGCATTATGCAGGCCAATGCAGAGTATCATCAATCTATCCTGGCAAAACAGCAGAAGAAATTTGGAGAAGAAATTGGGAGGTTGCAGGTTGGTAACTTTTTTTTCTTCTCTGAAGAACAGGGGAAAACTTTAAATCCTAAAAAGCTAGCTCGGAGTTGTAAAATTCAATTAACTGAGAATGAAGTGTATTCAAAAACTCTAGAGCGTGTTTATCATAGGAATCAGGTTATTAGCAGCTGTAAAGGTTTCTGTAGCTTTTATAAAGATGTAGGTTGATGATTTTTGTGCAGTTTGATACTGCTTGACACATTAAGCCTGTATCTTTACGCTTGCATAGGCTTCTTAGCTCCGTGTAGCTAATGTTACGGGTTAGTGGCTAAATTTCCCTCAGTAATGTTATTAAAAAGACCCCGAAAACATAAAAATTCTGCCTGGTCTATACCGAACTCCTTTCCTGCAATTCTCATTTAAATGTGAATCGTTTTTGTACAGCTTGAACTGGTGTATTTTTAGTCTTTTTTTTGCTTCTATCTGGTTTATAGAGCGACTCAGACATAGATGTTGTCATGAGTAAGGTCTTTGCATGATTTAAGTAAGACGTTGGGGGGGAAATGGCAAAAAGTAACTCCTTTCTTCAAGTCCCGTGGTATTTAGAAGAAAAAAGTGCCATTTTGTAGATACTGCACATGGATCCTATTTATTGATACAGAGGCAAGTTGAGAGACTTGTAAAACTATCAGGTTGAGATTTTGAAAGTTACCGTTATGTATTTATTGACTGGGAGCAGGGTGGTACTTGAAACGTCTTCCGTACGCTCGCGTGACATCGAAGCGCCTCTGTGAACAGCAAGCTCTTCTGTGATGACTACGTTACTGGGTGATAGATGAAGTTGTATCTGTTGGTTGTTCTTGAGTTTCCAATCTGCCCGGTCCACCTCCTTTTCTAGGACTCTAACAGAATGTTTTTTTTTCTAGTGCTCACCTTTGATGGGTCTGGCTATACCAAATTTACTGTCATTAAGTTGTATAGTAAATTCGCTTGTGTCCATGATTTTTCTTCATGTTGTCGTACAGGAAATCTCCCTTCGTGCTGAGTGGTTCAAGTTTTAGTGGGTTTTTTTTACTGCTTTAGTTTTTTTTCTAGTGAAGCCTGAGGGGAAATCCTCCATTATGAGTTATTTTAGCACTGCTTCATGAACAGCATGTAGTCAGAAGCTATAATCCTGTGTCGTCTTATTTAATACATTTAGTGAGATGAAACTTAAATCTTGTTCTCCATAGTTATTAAAATACTGCTTCCATAATTAATCTAGATTAGAGGTTTAGTATCCTTTTGATATGTTGGGGTTTTTTATTAAAAGCTTTTGGATTTGGGGGAGTCTTAGTTGAAGCTATTGTGAGATGTGAAGCTATTGTGAGACATTAAGCTGGTTACACTCTCCCAACTGTTTTAATAAGTAAAATCTCCTTTTGCTTTTTATACATGAGGAGAATAGTGAAATAATATTGATCCTATACGTTGGCAGTAGTTACTTGGCTGAGAAGCTCATTTGTTCTCCTAAGTATATATGAAAAAGAGAAAAAAGTTGTTATTTTAACTATTAAAAATTATTTTAACTATTTTCTTAGCATGCAGCAGACTTGGTGAAAACAGTGGCTTCTCGTTATGATGAATACATAAACGTTAAAGATCTGGTTGACAAAATCAACCGTGCGCTCACAGCTGCTAAAAAAGACAATGACTTCATTTACCACGACCGGGTTCCTGACCTGAAAGATTTGGAGTCCATTGGAAAAGCCAGTCTGGTGAAGTCTACTCCA
>JAVSBS010025250.1:12557-44365 GCA_033124195.1 Coracias cyanogaster | reverse complement strand
ATTACCCTGGAATGAACACAGTTTATAACCTGGGATGGGAATCCCAGAATCCCAGCGTGGTGGGGGTTGGAAGGGACCTCTGGAGATCATCTCATCCAAACCCCCTGCTAAAGCAGGGTCAGCCAGAGCAGGCTGCCCAGGATTGTGTCTGTGTGAGTTTTAAATCTCTCCAGAGAAGGAGACTCCACAACCTCTCTGGGCAGCTTGCTCCAGGGCTCCGTCACCCTCCTAGTAAAGAAGGTTTTCCTCAGTTTCAGATGGAGCCTCCTGTGCTCCAGTTTGTGCCTGTTGTCCCTTGCTCTGTCACTCAGCACCAAGAGTCTGGCCCCATCCTCTTGACACCCACCCTTTAGATATCTATATGCATTGATAAGAAACAAAAATCACGTTCTCTGCTTTTCCTTTGCAAACAGCAACAACTTTAGCTCCCTGCTTTCACGCCAGTGATATTTTGAACTATGGCCAACTGGATGGAGCACAGCCACCTCCACAGCAGTATCCAAAGAAATGGGTCACTTACACTACAGGTCAAAGATAAATGCACATTGAGTGTTTGTAGGACAGGATTTGGAATGGGAGGAGCTGTGCTTGGGAAGTCTGGATGGTGTTTCCAGCTCTGTCACTGCCTCTCCAACTGCAGGTCACTTCACAGCCTAAGCAAGAGCCCACTTACCTCTCCTCCTCCCTGGATTTTCATGAGCTGTCAGCATCCTGCACTTCTGAAACTCAGACCCTTGAAACTCGCTGAGGCACAGAAAGGTCATTTGTCTGCACAGTACAGTCCCCACTATCCATCAAGGCTTTATGGCCATAAAGCTATTGTCAGTACATAGATCAATATATAAATATATCTATTTTTTTGTAACTATAGTCTGAGAAGAGCCTTGCAGCATGTGACATTTGCAAGAGATCAAATTATATCCATTAACAAAACTTTCCGCAGTGTTTCCAGCAGGATAATGGATTAAAAGAAACAGCCTTTAGGCATTGTATATGTTCTTAATGTATCTGTGCTTCTAAACTATCTTTAATTAATGAAATATCCCAAAATTATTTATTAATAAGGATCTGTGGGCTTGGTAAACTCCAGACATTTTGCATGAATTAAAGAACAATATAATGAAGTTTTAATGAATACAAAGTCACAGTTAATGTAAAATTTATATATAGCATGCCAGAGGGGAAGGAATTTAAAAGTACTTTTAATCATAGGTTATTGGCAGCTGGATAGCTCATTTTTGTACTTTCCTAAGGGGTGCTTGGTATTTGTATTATCGCATTCATCTTGCCAGTATGGTATACTGTCTGACTTGGTACAGTTCAGAAAGTCAACTGGAGACCAGCTCATTTAATGCCTCATTTGCTAATGAGGCATTTCTGCACTGTGCACTGAGCGTGGAGCTGGTGTCCACAACAACCACGTTCTCCTGATTCAGGCATAGACCACCCGAGCGGGGCTGCTACTCAGCTGCCTTTATAGCCAGTGTCACTCCTCCCAAATTATCAGCAGCAATATTTGACATGTTCTGCAACAGCCTCCAGCTTGCTGGAGCTAGCGAGCTGAGATCCATCACAGGGCGGAAGAAACACACAGAAAACTTGTATTAGCTGCAGCCAAACACGAGCATCTAGATTTTGCCCTCAATAACGGAGTACAGGCACCTTTCAGCGCAGGGATGTATCCCTTTCAGCAACGTTAACATATCGCAACCTACAGCTTCTTACTGTACTGACACAAGGCACATTTCCAGCAGACTTCCTTCCGCTCCTGTTCACCTGTGACTTTCTCCGTGAGCCAGCCATGCATACAGAGCTAGCAGCAAGGTTTCGCTTGTCCTGGGCTCTGCATAAGAAAATAGGATAAAACTTTAGAGAGCAGCTATTTTGTAGACTTGGTGAACTTGGCTTAAAACCATTAAAATCAGTAACAAATTAAGCTAAAAATTATTCCATGGCAGCCAGAGGGAAAATAAAAATAAGACAATAACTGACAGTTGAAACAGATATAATATATAATATATATATAAAGAATCAGGTTTTTTTTAATTAACTCTTCTTCAATGCTGAATGCATTCAACATAAGTGTAAGTACATCCATGATTTCAATGCATTAAATAATCCACAAAATTCCAATAGTGCAGGAGATACTGAATGCCGGAGGTTCGGTACAACTACTGCAACTGTGTTTTATGAAAAACAAAACAATGTTTCAGTGCTTCCATTTTACTGTCTTAGTATGCTTCTTACAGTATTTTTCCCTTTATAAACTGGAAGTACACAGAGCTAGAAAACATTTTAGTCTTTCACTTCCAACATAACATTGAGTAAAAAAAAGTTACAAAACCCATCAGCTTTTAATAAATGAAAACACTGGAATTCTTCAGCTAACTCAACACAGGACTGGTGCTTCAGAGCCAATAAAGAACTTCAAAACAAGGAAGCAAAATGCTGTCTTTAACTGTAGTGCTGTTAATCCAGAGTCATGACAGTAAATTCCATGGAAAAAAACCAGAGTTGCACCAGGACTAAGGAGGAGGTGACTGTTCCCTCACCTTCTGAACCCCCAGAAGTCTATCAATTAAAAGCTTAAAACAGGAAGGTTACATCACAAAATGAAGCAGCAATTACCTTCAAGGGTACCGTGAGATACTTCAAGACTGAAATTATTCTGAGTCAAGTCAAACGGGTTTAGTGCATTATGATTTGGCTTTATAAAACATTTGAACGCATACTACATACAGAACACCTTCATGTTTTGCAGTCAAGTAGTTAAAATCTGTATATATTCCTTACAGGTGACTCAAACGTGGATTGAAAAAAATGTCACTAAAAATCCAGTTTAAAAAAGGAAGCAAACATTTTATGAAAGAAATATTCTATTTGCAACTAACTTACGGTATCGGTGCTCCCATTTGATGGGCTGCTGACATAAATCTAACAAGAAAAGATGCATTCGTATATAAAAATCAAAACAGGCAGGTTCCTCCTTCCAGGCTGGAAACAACTCCGAGATGTATGGCATATGTATCCAATAAAAGGGAGCTAAGCTTTACTCAAGCCTTTCATAATGCACTTAATGAAATAGTTTCTCTTTTAAAAGAACCACCGGTATTAAATAGAGCTTTTTCTTTACATACAGTATTGATATATACAAAACAAACACTGAACAAAGACAGATGCAAAAAAATAAAACAACCCCAAACAAGTGACTTCAGAAGTTCTGGAGCTCAGGGATATTTTGGTACAGGTCCAAAGTCTCTGGGTTTGAGAAAGCTCCTCGCTGCTCAACTTCTTTCCCTGCAATTATTTGCTTCACAGCTACTTCCACTTTTTTTCCATTTATTGTATACTGAAAAACAAAACCAACAGGGAAAAAAAATTATACTTTTCATGTAGTAGCTTTATGGAAAGTAAAGCCCCCACCCATCCCAGAACTCAATCAAAATTTAGCACGTTGTCCTCCCTTCTCTAATACTTAAGGCACCACAATCTTTCTTCTGAAAACCACTTGAAGAGGGAGCATAACTCAAAGGAGAGTTTATATGTTATTTTAGGTTACTTCTCCTGTTTGGTAGTACTGTGAGAACCTGAACAAGCTCCAACTTAAACCAATGAAGCCAGATCAGAATCATGGTATAAACACTAAAAATCTTTAATGTTTTATGTTCTGACACATCCCATTTTCAAACAATTCTTTTTTTTTAAGGGTGGGCTCAAAATACAAAGCCCAACTCCACTGGGCTTTGGGAAAAGAAAACCAGGAATTTTGTATCTTAAAAGGACAGTCTTTTTCTAACAGGGTAAAGTGAAACACTGAGCTTAAATGCTTCTCTACATTTACATGTTTCAAGACAAACCATAAAAACCAGAAGTTTCATCTCCACTTACAAATCACACAAATTGTGTTACTCTAAAAGGACACTGCAAAAAACCCACGACACCCTAATTATTCTCTTCTTGGGATCAGAACGCTAATTTCTGACTGGTGAAGTACAGTAAGGAAGAGCTACTCCAATGTTAACATGTATACTCCCATGTCAAGTCCCATTTTAGATGATGATCTCTACTTTTGTAGGCACCAAGGCTTTAATACCATCTTCCTTGGGCTGGTACCACTGGGAGGTTTTGGGGGATGGCAACTTAGAAAAGCTGGCCTCCAAATATCTCCTTAGTCTTGTCTGTCTGCTCTGGGAACAGAAACCGCACTTGCTCTACTACTGGAGTCTGCAGATCGACGAATCCAGGTTGTTCCTGGCCTCCAAAGCCACTGAAACTCCTGAACTCCAGGCACCACTGTTTTTCATTAGAGATCTTTGAGCCAAGCTAAACAATCCTCCACTCCAGACATTTTTGCAGTATTGATCTTGATGCTAAACCAAACTTCTCTGTATTAAAACTACTGAAGCCATGTGTAATCCTGCCCTCCTGAACCACCTCAATCAACACTCAGCTTCTTCAACGATTAGCAACCTAATTTTCACAAGTGCTCAGAAGCCAGAAGCCCTCAAAGGCCTGCAAGGAAACTGCCCCCTTTAAAAAAGGTGGGACAGAATGTTCAGCAAAGCAAATTTACATCAATTGGTAAACATCTTGGTGCTGATGACCAGAGTGCTTATTTGGCCAGGTCAGGACTAGAAAGGTTTGCGCTAAGTTTGCAGTGTGTTATTTAACACCTTTGTGTCACTAAAGTCCTACTCACTTCAACAGAACTATACTATTTCTACCAGCATACAATGCAGTACAGTCAGGATTAGATCGTATTTTCAGATAAGGATTCAAAAGACATTTCTAAAAGCAGCAGAAAAGAGAAAGAGGTTTCCCTTCCAAGCAAAACTTTCAAAGAAAGATGGGAGACAGCTTTGATCACTTTACCACTGGCATATTTATCTGAAAGGTAATTAAAATGCACTCAATTGTAAATTCAGTCAAAGTGTGAACTAATTAAACAGGCTTTCCTGAGGGGCAGCCCATCACATCAACTTCGTGCTGTACATTCAGGTGATTTATGTGGTTTACCAGTTCAACACTTCATGCAGAAGCCAAGTTGCAGCCCAGAAAAGTCCTGATTTCTCCATTTAACACTCTGGCAAAGAGAACATTTTGTGCCAAGTATTATTTGCCAACAGTGGCCTGCAACAGAAGTAATTCAGCAGAGCAGAACCAGATCATTGTGGGCACTATGGAACCTGGCAGCCCTTGACCCCAGACCACCTTCCCACTGAAATGTCCATTAGCACTAAGTAGGTATCAGAATATCAAACAACTGATCCCAAGCCTTTTCTCTAGGCACACTCAAGTTTATGTGCAAATAACCTTGAGGTAACTACACTCTGCACCCCCATTCTCCTCAGAGCTGTTGAGGAGACTTTAGCATCAGAGAGGACTACAAAAACCAAGCATTTCAACTAAAGAATTCATACAGCAAGGAAGAACGCTTCAGAGCATGCAGAAGCTTCAGCTATAGAAATTCCTCTCCCCCCTCTCTCATAAGCATAAAGATTTTATTTTACTTACTGCTACAGCTAAATGCACTTCTATGGCTGTCTTAAGTGGCTAAACAGATGTAATAGTGACACCGTTTACAAAATGATTTTATAAATTTGTTCAGTGCTCTCAGCTCTCATAAGAATGTCACGCGAAACAAGAAAACAAAAACAAAATAAGCTTATGGGTAGCCAGAAAAGCTGAAGTTAAATTACTTTTAAAACATTTTCCTTTAAAAGGCTTAAATATATATTACTGAGAAAATGCAACATTTATAAACTGAGAATGGGCATTTTTAGGCATTGTTAAAAAAACAAAACCACACTTAGCTGAAAAGGAGATGAAATGATGTTGCTAGGCAACATAGACAAACTATTTATAAAGCTCGAATACACTTTTGAGATGCTAAAACTTCCACGCATGTGGGTTTGAAGAGCAATGACAACTGCTCCTTAATTACTATTCAAGGTGACAAAGAAAAAAAAGCAGGCAGCATTTTTCATGACATACCGGAATGCCTTTGGTTTCTAGAATGAGGCTTGGAACATGCCTGGCAGAAAGCGCGACACGTATCGCATCTCGAATCCTTTTCACCAGGCCCTCACTGAACACATGGTTTGATGCCATCTTCAGGAAGAGTATCACCCTCTCCTCCCCGTCTTTGTTGTACTGAGGGACACAGAGACTATCAGAAACCTCCTCAAAGGCTTCAACTGCAAACAGAGGAAGAGGCATTATTAGCACTTGTGTCTGTATATCATTCTGAAGGCATTTTTTGTGTGGTTGCACCAAAAGAACTCTGGCTCAGGTGAAAATCCAGGTTTAAGGACCATATATTTTGATCCAGGACAAAAAAAATTTCTAACTTTTGGGACAGATAATAAGCTTTTACACTAAGCCATTTCCTTTGGCTTTCCTCACAATCCCCAATGCTGCATGGACAGAAAATGATCACACCAGAACAAGGAGAGGAAACAGGTCCTTAAGTCTCAGATTAGCATCTCCGCAGGCCCAGTTTCACTACCTTTCACAAGACAGACCTTCTCTGAAATGGGAAGCACAAGCTCAGGAACAACTTCTAATTATTGGGAAAGATACAATGAAACCAGTGTCAAGAGCTTGTCTTGGGAGGACAGAAAGAAAAGCCTTGAAAGTTAAGTATTCTCTTATAAATCTGCATGACACAATTAGCCTGTAAGGCCTTATCAATGAAAGCAATATCCTCTGGAGAACATCTTGACAAGTCATCTCCAGCCCTACAGATATTCCAGGAAAGCAACTAACTTCAAGTCTACAAAACCAAATTTTACTGTTAATGCTAATATGCTCAGTATTGTCTTTCATCTGAAAAACAGCAAGTCTTTTATTACTTAATCCTTCCAAACACCTTTACAATGCTTACATTTCAGATTTAAGGCAACAATGCCACAGCTGAAAGAGGTGGAAAGTTCATTTCATACCTATGTTATAGATTTCCGAACTGCCGAATCTGACTCCGTTTGGATTTAACGTACCATCACTGAAAAAAAATCACACACAAAACAAAAAATTAAGATGTGATTAGAGTTTGATGAAAAGAGAAAAATGCATGCAACTAACCAAGTCTCTCTACATTTCATGCAGTGAATGTGCAGCTGCATTAGAAGTGGAATTTTAAAATAATTTTATTTAAAAAGGTACTTTGCTCATTAGAATAAAGTTGTGCAGAGAACCTCAACATTATTAATTCATCTTTCCTGGTCCCTCCCCTTTCCAGCAGCCTACAAATACACACACACCACTGACAAAACAACAGACCAAGACTCTTTACAGCACTCCGTCACACTGCAATTGCATATCATTCCCTTCCAGTCTCTCATAGCTGGAACTTGTGTTTCACACGTAGCAGCCTCACACTGTACATCTGTCGAGTAAGTCTCTTTGTGACAATGCCAGACACAGCTTCAAGGCATTCCCTCAACTTTGTTTGAACAGCAACTTTTCAATGCTAGCAGAAAATTTAGCTAGAACTGTAATCTTGAATGTCTATGATAGGTAACACAAGTACAACTTAATACAGGACCTTGGATAAGTAACGTTTTGCTGTAATCAACGGCAAAGCCAAGACTACAAGACTAGTTTTCTGATTTACCACCTTCAATGTGCTGCACTCTCAATTTGAACTCTCTCATAGATGATAATTATAAACCCTGGAACACAAAACCACGTCCACCACCATTGTGTGTTCACATATACAAAAGTGGAGTAGAAACATATATATAACCGGAGTGGAACTTTGAAATGAGCTCCAGCTGCTCTGATTTAAGGGTTGAAATCCACGATATTGGATTTTAACAAAACAAGTATAATGCTAACAGGCACGACAGAACTATGTACATTATGCTCTATTGTGAAGTTTGCAAATGTTCACACTTGTTTCCTCAGAACACTTTCACAAAAAAAATATATACCTGCGACCCAGCATGACAATTCCTCCTGTCTTGGGATTAATTTTGCAGTAATCCCCATGGGCCCAGACACCTATTAAAGAATGACAGAGATGAAGCAGCTGATTTCTTATGCATCCAGTCCCAGAAGACATTTGTGTAACTCAACTCACAGTAGCTTAGTAAAATACATACAAAACCGTAACATATCAGATATAGTTTGAAAACTACCGACAGCAAACGTAGCAATACTTAACTACACAAACAACCCACCTTGCATTTACTACACAGCTAGCACACAGGAGTGGCTCATGCATTAGGATCAAACCCTAGGTTGTCTTCTGGTGCTTTGCTTGCATGACTGCACAGCACCCTTTAGAAAACAGATGAATAGCTACTCTGACCATCACATTTTAAGAAAAATGGAAATATCTTCCACAAAGGTAACAATATTCCCTCTGGTCCTTCTTGATCCACTTTGACCATGTACAATTCTGTGCAAGCAGCTTCCTGGGCTTGCACAGTAAGTCTCAACAATCTCCTAGGAAGCTGGTGTGGTTAATGTCCTTGATTTGTGTTCACGTCAAATCTGATTTGACTTTTCAGAGCTGGAATAACTTTGGTATTATTTGTAAGACAGATACTGCTATAGCAGCCTGCCACAAACAGAAATCCAAGCCAATTCCCCTCAATTTTTCTAAAAGAAAAGATAAACCTCACTTATTTGCACACGCATTCACACTTACCTGTTACCACCTTAAGCCCATTTATAGGGAAAGACAGAAGAGTTGTTTCAGACAGAACCTCTGGACCACAGTGATGTCAAACAACTGTCACAGATTTATTTTTCCCCATTTATTGTTGTCAGGCTTCCACACAGACTGCAGCTTCCACATTCCCTCAATTCTCCTACATGATTATCTCCTGCTGCATATCCTGACTTCTTGTGAATCCACTCTGTATTGCTACTATTTATAAAAAAACCTCCATCTCCAAAAGAAGCAGGTTGAGGTCCCACTCCTATAAAAATCCCTGCCCTGGTAGGCAGCAGGGAGTTCACCACCACTGTGCCACATAAGCAGAAGCTCTGGATGAGCAGAGTCCTCCACAATTATTTGTAAGAAAGCCTCTGGCCCGTAGTACCTGTTCCTTTACTCTTACCACCACTGGAAGACTGCATGAATGCAGAATATGCTTGTCTGAGGCAGCACATACTTAAACCTCATGCTAATGAGGTAGCAGGTCAGCACTTATCCCTTAGGATTCGCTCCTCCAGCTAGGTAGGAGCTGCTTGGCAGAGGTGCAGGAGCGCTCATTAATGAAGGATTGCTCCCTGACCTATTCAGCGCTTTCACTTCACACTCATGCCAAGCAGTCGATGTCTGCATTACAGATTATCAGGCTGTTACAGCCATATCTGCCTAACGAGAGCAGGAGCAAATTGGGATCGGAGCTTTTCAGAGTTTCTTATTAAACTGATTTGGATCCATATTTAAAACAAAGCATTAGAAAACAGACTGACGTATTATGAAACACGCCGTGGAGTTCTCACCCTGGAAATGTAGATTTAAAGCTGCACCTGCCTATCACTGGGCAAGATTAAACCTGTACTTCCTTAAGGGCAGAAATACAATCTACATCCTTGGTCAGTTTGAGCAATATCCAAAGCCTTTCATTACACACCTGGGAATTTTGAAAAGTATGCCTTCCTGTATTTGTTTCCATTCTCATCATTCCAGAAGTGCGTAGGCTGACATGGAATAGGCTTGGTACAAACCAGTTCTCCGCTTTCACCCCAAACTGGCTTTCCTGTTTACAAAGAAAGAGGTTTTTTCCTGCATTTCCCTTCTGTAAACAAAGCGCTAAGGCAAAGAACATCTACAGTTATTACTTAGATACCATATGCTGATGTAGGTATGAGCTGTGACTAGTGGTCTTAACAGCTTGTGATCAAGTCCTACACTCGGCCCCGTCTTAACCTCAGTAACTTCAGGAGCGCGACACCACGGGGTGGAAGCCAACCCAGCATCCAGAGCAGAGCTAATCAGCAGGCGCACCAGAGGCTAGGATGTGGCCTTGATGTGCTTTGGCAGAGTAATGGAAAAGGAGAACTTTTTACATGGCGATTAGCTTCACCAGGGTCCCGTATGATCCAGATCAGATGGATCCAGATGCAGCTTTTGTGGAACATGTTTCCAGAGTGAAATTACCCATTTAAGAGCTGACTGTTTGCCCTTCTGATGAATGAAACCTGAGGTCATACAGCTCCCGTACTTTATAAGCGTGCATGTTTTGGATAATAGTTACCTTCATCATTCCATGCTTCTACAGCCATTCCAAGATTTCTGGCCTGAATTTCTCCTTTGTAAACTGGAATTGTAACATTATGACCCATGAAACATGAAATGATATCTGTCCCACCTACAACAGAAGAAGTCCATTTAGAATACATAGTAGTTTGCAGAAAAAGCAAAACTCAAAGCTACACAAGAATTCTAGAACAGCAAACTGCCACCTTTGCCAAATGATTGACCCACATTAAGCAGCAGAGAATAGACAGTGTTACCTCGGATGTTATGTGACTTAATAAAAGAAGGTTTTTCTTACTTTGCTTATATGTGTATGCCCTTCACACAGAAATACTCCTTAAGGCATAACTTTTCTTCTTCCAACAGTTTCTTTAATCTCACTTAAGGACATTTCCGTTTATGAGAGTGAAAAAATAAACAGGCCCTAGTTTATAGACGTAGATATTTAAGATCACTTAGAAATGCTTTCTTTGTTTTCCTTAAAGTAACCAGTCAAGCTATTCCATTCAATTATTTACTTAGCTTTTATCTCTTGTTCTCATTAGCAGGGGGGAAGCCATGCCTATAGGATGAACAGTTATCTTAAAAAGAAATAGATACTGTCAAAGTGCTTAACTGGAATATTTATAGTCTTTCTAGGACTTCAAGGAGGTAGAATAAGACAAATCAACCACGTTAGCTTTATGCAAAAATAGTCTTTGCTTTTGAGACTAGAAATGCCTATAGCAGCAAGTCCGAGATTCAGCACTACTCTTACTAAGACTGGAATCAGAGGCGACTTCAGTAGCAGAACAGTCAAACTTTAAAAATCAAACTAAACCAAGTTAAAAAGCCCTTTGAAAAAGTCAGTCCTCGTTACAAAGCAGCATGAGGAGTTCTGTGGAGGACCTTATGCGAATAGAAGTTGCCTCAGCTAGCACTCCTCACAACAAACTGCACAGTAGGTGGGCTTGATATTTTTCTAATTATGTAATTCACAAAAAATCTGTCTGCAGTGCCAATTACTTGGCACAAAAGAATTGAAATGGGAACATGGAAAAACCTCTCCAATAGGTATTTTCTGCTAAAGTCAGCTATTTGCAGAACAGTATGTTCTGCAGGTTAATAGACTCTTTTCTTGATCTCACCCTGCTACTCCTAAGGACAGCCAGTCAAAATAAATGATCCTGCTTTAAAAAAAAAGCCTAAACCCAAAACATCCACCATGTCAGAAACATTCCACCTAAAAGCCTTTGAGTGTACAAGCTTCATTATGGCACACTGAATAATGCAAAAAAAAAATCTCTGCACTAAAAAGACAATTCCAGTTTAACTATAACCAAGCCTGAACGAGCCAAGGCTCAAGCTCCCCAAACACACAGCAGCAAAACAAGCAGGAAACACACAGGCAAGGACCAGCGTCAGCAGGACGTGTGCGGTGTAAGAGCATCACCTGAAATGGATCCCAGGAGGACGCTGCTCTTTATGTGTTTGTAGACATACTCATAGCTTTGAGATTTGAGCGGTGATCCTGTAGACAGTATAGTGTGGAGCGTTTGGAGATTGTGTGTTTCACCTTAAAAAGGAGGGAATCAATGACATAGGTTAGAGCTTCTAGAGGAGTTTGTAGCTATTTGTCACTACAACACAGAGTAATTCCATAAAGGACTTTATGACAAGATGTTGGCCAGAACTTGGAGAGGAAAGATAGAGGGAGGACAGAAAGAATTCAATAGCTTTTTGAAGCTTACATGGTTTTAAATTTTTCTCTTCTAGCACAGCCAGCCACTTTGCACCCGTTCCAAGGATGGTGATCCTAGAGGGAAAAATGGGTAAATGTTTTGCATATTTAAATATGCTAAGATTCTAACAACCTGCAATTCCCACTGCAGTAAGCAGAGGCTGTTAAAAGCTCTGTACACTCATTAGTTAAGCAATGCAGTCTCTTAAAGCTTTCTAAGTGCAAGGCACATCCTTTTGAGCAATCAAAATTAGTCAGATCACATGTCATTTCTGCAGCTTTGAAACTTGGAATTTTATGTTTAAATATTAAGCAAAGCTTTCCCACCTCGTGGAAAAGGTTCACTTTCATTTACAGGAACTTGTAACTGCAGAACGCTCCAAAGACATCACAAAATGTTATAACGTTTACTTCATTAATGGGCCATAATTGCCACTAAGCTGTTTAAACACAAAACTGCTGCCTTGTTACATTTACACAAAAATTTCGCTATTTCAGGGCACAGTTTAACAAAGAATACTTCACTCTGAAGACAGCAGCCAGTGATTTTCTCTTAGATACCTGTTCAGTTTCCACTGATGAAAGTCAGAGCTGTGGGTGCTTAACTAAACATGAACTTTGGCCCAGCAAACTGAACAATTGAATTCTGCTCTTGCAAGTCTCTTTAGAGCTCTCCCATACAACAGGAAACTTGTAACAAAGGCTGTAACCCTTCCCTACTCTATCAATGAGAATGCCAGTTTAATGTTTCTGCTGACATTCAGGAAACCCTCTTCTCTGTCTTCTCCTAATTCATTTTATATCACAGTAATAAACCCACTCAAGAAAATAGAGACAGCTAAGGATAAGGGATGCAGTCTGGGTGCACGGAACATGGGCACTATGTACATCAGGAGAATTTAAAATAAGATCCTGCTATCTTTGCTTTTACTCCAGAGGCAAGACGGAAAGTAGAACAGCTCTTGGGATAAAGTTTCAGACAGGCAGAGGGGTTATTTCAGCACTGCCAAAAGGGGATGGCAGTCACCGAGAGGCTGCCCCACCTTGGGTAGGGACAGTGATGGGCTATTTGTGCCAACACCTCAGTGCACAGAGCAATTTATCAGGTACGTGGCACAGCACTGTGAGAGCCCACAGAGTTACGCTGCTCCTCCAGTTATCACCTACTACAATCACGTCAACTACTTTTACTCTTGTGTAATATCTTACTTTCCTTCCACACTTCAAATTCGTGCTTATTTTACCGTTAGACTATGTAATGCTTCTCTGCTTATTTTTAAGCTCTTTGACACTTCCTCTACAACACATGTAGAGCCCAGTCTGCTATTATTCCTTCCAAACGCTAAATAATCAGTGACTAAATACAGTTCACTTAAACAGATCTTTAACTGATGTCCACTTGAGTCATTCTTGTCATGCAGGATGAGATATCTTGATGATGCTACAAGAATATGCTATCTCAAGGGAAGTATGACACTTCTACAGAGAAGTAAGGTAGTCTTAACATGTTGAAGCCTTTTTTTTTTCAAATATGTAACATATGACTGAGCTGGGAACAGACTGCATTATGAAGTACCACACAGATGGCCACCGCTTTTAGCACCAGATTACAAAAGTGAGACATGCAGACACATTTCAGTTATCTTCACTTTTGGCATGTAGAAACAATGCTTAAAAATAAGCTGTGTTATTTCTTGATTCTAAATTTTTGCCTGTTGTGCTACTGGGGTTTTTTTGGGGGGTAGAGGGTGTTTTAACTTTGTGGTTTTGTGTTGGTTTTCTTACTGGAAGCATTCTGACTACAATTAACCTTCAATTAGAGTAGCCAGAGACAAAATGTCAGTCTCTAAATATTACATGTCACAAAAGACATGTGAAGTTTAAATTATTAATTATCAAGAGTTAAAAAGTGAATCTTTTGGCATCCACTTTCCATCACAAATGAACTTTAATTATCACTCCAAAATGACACTCATTATTTTACCAGTAATATCATTCAGATCTACTCCTTACATCCAGCTGGCAAAATAGGATACTTACAAAAAAATATTGCACAATCAAAATTGTCTGGGTTGGAAGGCATCTTTAAAGGTCATCTCGTCCAACCCCCCCGGCAGTGAGCAGGGACATCTGCAACTGGAGCAGGTTGGTCCTTTGTGTGAAGTTTAAAGTTTGTAAAAAGTTTAACCACTGTACAAAGCTAAATACCACCACAGGATTTTTACAGCTTATCTGATACTTGCCATTTCTCTGGGCTTTGAGAGACGGCCCTGTGTACGTTTTTAGGGACAAAGAACCGTGTACAACAATTAACAAACAGCTTGACAGGGAGAATTAGGCACTACAGATTAAAAAGCAAAATATGAAAATATAAGCAACCCTGCTGAGCCTTTCCAGTCAATTTATGTGTTTGTCAAAGTGCTATTTTGAGTCTTATGTTGAGCTGCTTGAAACAAAGCATTCTTATTTTCTAAGTTCTGAGTGTGCTGAGAAATAACTCTTCAGATTGCTCCCAATTACTGCCTTTTGAAAAGGCTGCTCTTGAAAACTGACTATTGAACCAGAATTCTTTGTTTGCCTGGAATCCAAATACTTGACTCAAATTTTAACAATCAGCTCTTTGTCTCTCTCTCTCAAAGATGGTTTTAGCATAAAATCTTAAAACATAGTTCTACTCAGGGCTAAGCCACAAGATAAACTATGTCATGGTACGTACTAGTTTCTGACCAAGGGAATGACACCTTTCCTGAGGTTGCTTGTATGCGGTCATACTAGGAGCAAAGGCCACTATCCTTCCATTTAGAGTTGTTTACGTACCCCAGTCTGTCAGTCAAGTCCCAGAGTACATTTGGGGATGGAATTAGAGGAGATCCATCATACAGGACCACTGAAGCTCCTGTAGCAAGTGCAGTCACTAACCAATTCCACATCATCCAGCCAGTCTGTAAAAAAGAAAATACCCACATTGGCTTCTGTGTCAGTTCCCTGTCAGCTCTATCCCAGCATCAGGAGCATGCTGCTGTCACATGCTGGTAGAGGAGCTACGGGCCACCAGAAACCAATGGACAGATGCAGCCCTTGGCAGAATCACCTGGGCCGGAGCATGCACCCTGCCCTTACGCAGGAGGTGCCACCTTCCCCTCTGCTTTTCTTGCCCCCAATTTTCCTGTTTTAATAAACTCAAGCCAACACCTGAGTTTTTGCCTATTTCTGCTGATTACATCTAACTGTATTACTTAGGAATCAGAAAATAAGGCTGGAGCGCTGTTTAGCCTCTCACCTGTCCCAAGACTGGATCAGCTACATGCTCCTGATGGATGTTCAACGAACTTATGCCTACAAATACCCAGTGAGGTGGGCATTCCATACCTCCCTCTACATTCCTTTAAAGCATCAGCTAAGAAACAGGATAACTTTAGGACAAGGTAATTATGATTCCTCCAAGGAGCTACTTCAAACAGTAGTAGTGTTAAAGTTCAGAAAGGAACTCACGAGGAAAGACTTCAGCCTTCTCAAACCATTCCAGTAGAAGACTTTGGAATAATTTTCTCTGTCACAGCATTAGAAAAAAATAAAACAAGCACCACAGAACTGAACTCCTATGTAGATCAGTTTTATTCCCTTTCCTTTAGAGTTGTGCAACTTCTTTCCTCCCCACCAGAGAGGCATAACAGAAATTCTCATCTTCAGTATGGTCAAGCCTTGCAGGATGCAGGGAGGTAGAGTTTCACAGGTGATATTGATGAGGGAGATCAATAAACCTGAGACTGTAAAAATCAATGCATTTTGCTCACTAATTAGATCAGAAACATTTAACATGGGCTTGACCTTTCATCAGAAAGGTCTCTGCTGCATTTTATGATTTTTTTTAAACTTCATTAAAGTAGGACAATCCCTTGCAAAGCAAGAATTAAAAATACATAAAAATATGGTTGTAGGAAAAGCTCTCCCGTCTTTATAAGAAAAACATATTAAAGTCTTTTTTAAAACGCCTTAATAAGCCACACTTGCCGTTGTATAGTACATAATAATGTCACTGCTGGTCATGTTGCCATGAAGAATGTGTTCCTTCAGATGCTGTATTAGCGTACCCTGAAAAAACACAGTGAAAGAAAAATATAAGTTCACATAAAAAAAGTAAAACTGACAGCACATTAAGACTTCAAAAAGCCCCTAACGCTGTCAATCCTTCACAGGATGTACTCCAGGATTACAGGCAAGTATTTCCTTTTAACTACAGCTGAAGTAAATCCCAGGGCCTATCTACAGCAGCAGCAATTGCATTCACCATTTTCTCACATAACTTTTCAGGCTCCCTCATTAGACCTCAGCAATTCCCACTGCACATCACTTGTAATCCATGGAATAAATAACTTCCTTCACTTCCAACTTTGCCCAGCCATCAGAGTACTCCACGTAGGCTATAATTTCAATAGCATGCTTTTACCAGTCAGATTTTCCAAGCAAATAAGCCCTTTGACAGTTTTTTTCAGGGCATCCATATCTAGGCAGCTGGGAGGAATGAAGGACCTAGAGCTGCTGTGAACTAGAGCATAATTTATACAAAAAACACTATTTATCCAAACTAGCTGTTAACATATGAAAGACACAAGACCTAACTATGCACATATCTTGTAAACACTGAAGTGACTAGCAGTGTGAAAAATCTCTCTGCTCAAAGCACCAATATTAACAATAATTTAGTTAAATATATTGCTTCCTTTTCTGTTTGGTTGGAAATGCAGCTGAAGTACCTTTGTGATCATCATTAAAGTACAACTTGCTAGGATAAATAAATTTACAAACTATTTCACTAAGTCACTTCACTGCAGTGACAAATTAATGTGGTTGATTTTAAAATAAAGATGTTTTTTGCATTTATGCAAGGAGTTATAGTGGAACTATTAAGAGCCTCGTAAGTATGAAACAGGATTTATGTTGAAAGAAAATAGATTACAGATAAACGTTTGAAATGAAAAAGGAGAGTCATAAAACCAGCACACGCTTCGGGAGAAAAGGCAGGAAATTAAATAATAAAGGAGTAAATCTTATTTTCTCTTTGCAACTCAAAGCAACCAGGTCTGAATTCACCTGCTACTGTTTGACTACACTAAGCTGTCACAAGGCTGCCACCTAGCTAGAGCTACCATTACCAGCATGTAAAAATTAAATAAATATTAGGCATTTAGAAGCACTGTGTCTAACTTAACTGATAAGATTGCCAAAAGAACTGCAGGTGTTAACATAATTATTTCATTTATAAAAGTACGCACATTACCTCTGCAGGAGAATCTGAAAGAGCCACACAAAGAAGAGAAATTTAAAAGTTAAATTCAATTAAAATAAATAATAGCTTTCTTTTCCCTCCATTTAGTTGCTGTTATTCCACAGTTTTGGAACCAAAAGGAATTGAATAATTATTTAGGTAGAGGCTATGAACGGTTTTCCTACAAAAGCCTGGCAATTCTCAGTCTGGAAGCACAGGTACTGTGGTAGAAGGCAGAGCTGTTCTGGAGAGCCAACAGCCCAAGATGCTCTCTCAAGTTTATTTATAGGCTTGTTTATTTATAGGATTTGTATGACCCTCAAAATAAATCCAAAGCATTTCACATTTCATGACACTGATCTGGCAGCTGATAAGAAAAAAAAACTTAGTGGTTTGCTTGTCTTCATTGGGCTTAGCATACGGCTGATCAAGTGCAGAGCATCTGGAGTGTCAAAAAGGCAGCAGGCGCTGCTGCTCCCGAGCCGCGCTACCAGCACGGCGGGGACCAGGGCTAAGCGGTTACGTAGCTGAGAGCGAGCAGCTACTCGTGGCTGCTGATCCTGGTCTCAAACCAGCCGTGTTCTCTAGACAGCGTTCAGAAAGGGTCCAAGCATGAGAAATCCTCAGTGATTTGCCTACAGTTACACAAGAAATCTGTAGCAGCTCAGGTCTTGGGAGTCCTTAAGATGGGTAGAAATGTTGGGTTGACGGTTGACTTGATCTTAGAGGTCTTTTCCAAGCTTAATGATTCTATGATTCTTGGATTTTATTAAAAAATTCTTTCCTTAGATATTTGGGAATGTGGAATGACTGAAAAGGGGCCTGTATGAATGAAGAAAGAAGCAGAACCAATGTTTTCAGGACTTAAAAATAACAATTACTAATGCTTTTCAAAGATTAAAAAGAACCCTCCAAATGTCTTTCTGTAGCATACCCAAGTGCTCAACATGATACAGCTTCGCTTCCAAGACCAGAAACATCCTACTCCCTTTGAGGCACTGCTTTTTAAATTCTCTCCCATCACCTGGCTTCATTTTCATTGTTTATCTATGTTATTTCACTCTGTGTCAATAAAACAGAACATGTGCAGAGAAAATAGACCAGAAACTGCAGAACTAGATAAAGTGAGCTGTGAATTTGAAGTAAGCTGTTAGCATCTGTAAGATCAGGACAGTAACAGAACAGCATGGAAGTGCACTGCAAATAAGCAGTAATTCAAATCCCTTGACTAAAGTGTCATCTCTCCTTGCATTTTTAACTAGCAAAACCAAACTTTGGTTAATCTGAGGCTGGAAAATGAGACAGAGACCATAGGCTAATTCTGCTTTTGTTGAAATCAGTGAGAACCCTCCTATTAGTTACAGGGGAAATAAGATTAAGCCAAGAACAGAGAGACCCAATCAAGTCTGCAGAAGACATCTAAGAGTTTCTTTGCACAGATTTTATTTGCAGGCCCTATTCAAACTGACATACACAAAGCACGCAAAGCAAGGAAGCCTCTGATGCAACAATTGGCTTGTAGGCCAGTCCACAGAGGAGTTAGCACCAGGACTTCAGGAAAAAAACAAAAACAAACACCACCACTGTGCAATACAGGAACTACAGAGCCGCTCAGTGGCAACACAGAACCCTCATAAATAACATATCGTATTCAACAAACCATCACATTCCCTGTGCCCGGCAAGGACCAGGAGTCTGTACCTGAACTCAGTTCAGTAGGAACTGAAAAGATTATTCAGATGGAGAGCAGAGGTGTGATTAAGGGCAAGCTAAGCAGCCATACAGATAACATGGGAAAAGAAAACTTCACAGTAGTGAAAAGTCCTGTTGTCTGATCTACACCTGTGTTTTTCATCTCCCTACTGTTTATCTGCATTGCTGAACAAAGCACCTTTCCTTTTTTTCTGCTAATCCATCTCTGCTAGTACTTAACCAGTCTAGAGCCAGCAGAGCCTCAAAACAGCTGTCAAACTTCAAAATATACCTCCTCCTCTCTTCTTCACAAACATAGCATTTGTGTCCCAAAGGGACCATTTTGTATGTCACACGCTGCCTGGTATGATCTCCTCTTGATAATATATAAAGCAGAGTGTTTACAGTCAGCATGGGATTTGTCTGTGGGCAAATCCGCCGGTCCTTGCCATCAAAGAGACGCAAGAACATACACACCATGGGCCTAACATCAAAGTGATCCTGCCCTCAGGCTACCTAGACAGCTCTACAGCAAGTATCGTGAGAGGCTCACCCTGACTTTCAGAGCAAACAGCAGAAATGCTGGTCACTGCCTAACAGTTCTGCAGTTTAATTTATACAAGTTGGTACAAATGTGCTAAACAACACATTTTGCCTGTCTTAAGAGGAAAAAGCCCTGCCTTTTATTATGGACTATACTAACAGCAGAGTTCAAGTTTCAACACCTTCCCTGAGTGCTGGAGTTGTTTTTCTGAACTTTGATAAGTTGCCTAAAACAACTTTTAGAACATGAATAGTAAATGGGAATCACGAGGGCATAGGTGATTTTGGCAGTCATGTCATATATACCTGTAGTCACAACAAGACACTGCCAACAGCAAAGCTTCCAAAGCAAAATCTACACCCAGACAGCTAACCTTCTGGCTTCCTTCCCTAAAAAGGACTGATGAGAATGACATGTACTGAACTAATAAACGTAGGGAGTAAAGTTTAAGGTAAAAAAATTCTCGATAATAACATCTGCAAGCTCCCTACAGGCCTCGACTTGAGAGCATCCAAAAAAATCAGTTCCAAGCACCCAGTTCAAGTTCTTCAGCCTTTCTCCTACAAGTATCAGTCAGGTCAGTTCTACTAGTGCCTTTGTGACTGACTGGTACTTGCTCCAAGGAAATAGCTGAAATCTGAGAGGTGTCCACAGCAATCTCTAAACCAAATTATTTCATATCCTTATTAATCCACATCTGCTTTCAAATAGCCACTTACCAATAGAAAGTTTCACTGCAAGTTATTGAAAAGCTCTCAGCCATCAATTCTTCCTTAAAGCACATGATGGTACAATATTGTTACAGGAAAAATGTAACCTAGGTAGTTAAATATAGAGTGTGCAGCTCCAGGAGGGAAGACATACCCCGGCCGAATGAACCATGCATTTTGGTGCCCCTGTTGTGCCTGATGAATACATGATGAAGAGAGGATGACTGAAAGGCAACTGCTCAAACTCCAGCTGGGGGGCCTGGTCTCCTTTCCCAGTAGCAAGGAAGTCTTCTAAAAAGACACTGCATAAAAGGGGAAAAAAGGAATGTTTCAAAAATTCTTTGAAAGCATTACCCCAACCCATATATAGGATCACCTCAGTATCTAATAGCTCTTTTACAATAAGCTATATACTCAACATAGGTATATTATTTCTATTCCTAGACTTTCTACTCTTTGAATTGCTAATTGATTCCTCTCCCTGTTTTAAAATAAAACATTAGTATAACACTGAGATGTAACATAACAAAAAAATCAAACCTATCAATCTGCACCTAAGATCAGCAGGCTGGAATAACGTGACCCTCAACACAGTCTGGAACTCAACCATTTCCAAAAGGTATCTATGTACATAATCCAGACCAGTAAATAAGCAAATTATCTCTAAAAAAACCACTTAAATTATTAATCATTCCTTTCTGGAAGCCACCTTCTTCTCCCTGCTGTATTTTAGTGAATTTTGCTGTCATTTGAGAACCATTAATACCAACAGTGGTTTTGTAGAACCAAAACATGTGCAGCAACATACTACTGCTGTTTTCAGTATGAAGCTGGACCTACATTAAGAAATCTGGCTAAATCCTAGCTTTTGCAAGTGCAAGAGGTCAGGCAGTTTCAATAGCTGTCAGCATCTCTCTCACCCCTAGTTAGGGCAGTGACAGCTCACAAGCTCCCATTACCTGTTTGGAATCTTAGAGATATCTATGGTTTCTCTTGAGGAGACATATGGAATCACCACCACTTTTTTGAGATCTGGAAGCCCTGGAAGGAGGAAAAAAGGTTTCCTACATTAACAAGCTGAAGGTCTTTTCTGTCTGATTGGATCATGCAGTGCACACTAAATAACAGCAATAATTCTGATGCGCCGAGTGTTGGATAGAGTTTTAAATCTTAAGAAACCCCAAAAGACTAAATTGTTACCTAAGATACAAGTTCCTAAGTATTGCCAGCCTTTAAAAAAAATGCGTGTTTAAATCTGCAAGCTTTAGTGCTCTAAAACCTCTTTACCTGTCTTCAGCAGCACTTCACTTGGACTTGAAAAACCAGTATCATCAGTTCCTGTTCCCACACTTACACTGCCAACTAGTTTCTGATGATATAGTTAAGCTAAGCTAGCAAAAGACTGCTAGAATTACACAAAAGACTGGTTTATTTTTACTCAAATCAGTTCTGAAGTTCTAAGTGGGCACAGGGATACTGTAAAGGAGGAAAGACAGTGGCAAGCAGTCAGAAGTGTCACTTTTGTCAGCAGTGCAGACTTTGAGCGCTCACAAAACTACAGCATAACTCAGACTAGCTGGTATGCAGCAAAATACCTTTTACCACACTAAGCAGCTTTTCCAAGTGGTTATGTTCTTTGCCATTGTATATAACAGCTTCAACAGAGAAGATGAGCTTTGGCTGAATTTGGGAAAATCTGTCCAGTACACCCTAGGGAGAGAGAAAAACAAGTTAAAGATGTAGTTAATTGCTATAGCAGGAAAACCCACTGGATGCTACAAGCAAATCTCAAGTCAAGCAAGGAATATGGACAGGATTAGCTGGAGAATTAAGAGACTTCCTGCTTGTCTTCACTCACCCAAGATCTTCAAAGTACAACAGGTTTGTAACAACCTATTTCATGACCCCCAAATATATTAACCAAAGAAAAATCACCATAGGTCACAGAAGATCATTTATGAAGGATCATTCACAAAGCTAAGCAGTTAAAAATTCATCTTGAACTCATCTAAAGAGGATAAGCACCTGTGAAGTGAGCAGGAGTTAGGCACTTAATTTACTTGAAGGTCCACAGGACTCCTGTCTGCATCTGCGGGCAGGAGCTCCAGGTGCCCTTGTGAACTGCCCCAGCGCTGCTTTGACAACGTACCAGTAGTTTGATAGTCTGTATGGGGGAAAACTGAAAAACACTGGTCTTCTAGAAGATACGTTTATTATGTGGCAAGGTGGCACTCCACATGAACCAACAGCTTTGTTCTGCTTTGATTAACGAAAGAAACTGTACCACCGATTTTTACCAGAAAAACTAGATCTTGAAAACACACTTACATATATACCACTAACAAAAAACTACCACAGCTTCTTTAGAGCCTCTTGTGCAGGACACATTCAAATGCTAAATTTTCCAGTGTCTCCTCCAGTTTACACTGTTTTCAGGAATTTACCGTAGCTGCTACCACATTTGAGGGAAAAACCCCCTGCCATTTATTTCTTCTCCAGGTACACTACGTGCAGCAGCCTACCAGAAATGGATCTTTTTGTATTCAACAGCAGGTAGCAAATCCTTTTAGTGAAAGCTCTCAGCACACAGTAATGTTCATCCCTCTCTAGCTACACTACTTGAAGCATTAAGAGCTACAAGATTACTCAATACTGTGAAATTGTCAGCTCACTGTTCAAGAACAATCTCCTAAACCACGTTGCAAAAAAAAAAAAAAAAAAATCAGACTTCAGTCATGTGCTTATTCTTCCCATCATTCTTTATCCTCTACTTTGCAGACAAAATGAGAGATAAATTATTACCAAATCAAAAGACCAATACAAAAACCATCACAAAAGCCTAACATCGGTTAAACCCCTCTTTTCCAGGCTGAGCTGGTCAGGATTGCAAGAAAGCCTACTGCAAAAGTACAGAGGTCCTGTCCTGACAACTTCTCCACGCTGTCTTTTGAGGAAAGCTCACCGAACACCACAGGAAAGGTGCAGGGATATGACTAAATATAAATATGCAACTATGTCTGCTGAATATGCCACTTGACAGCTTTCTCTCCACCACAAAGGAAGATGCGTTTCCTTTTCCTTATTTACCTCAGAAGGAAAAGCAGTGACAACGCACTGACATCTAACTAGAACATAAAAATCACTAGAACCTGTTTTGGTGGCAGAAGAGGTTTTCAAGAAGCCCCTAATGCATTAGCTAGTGAACTCAGAAATGTACATCTAATTAATACATTGAAGTTACTAAGGGAGTATGAAATCAAATTTCCTTTTACATTATTGTACCTGCTTTGTACCATTTTCAAAGAACAGACCAAACAGCCAAATTACACATAGTGTGTGTGTGCGTCTACACATTCATGCTGAGCACAGAGCATACGTACCCCATACCTGTGCTGCCTGATGCTTAAAAAAGACGACCAATGAGAGGACTAAGGGTGCTCTAACAGAAGAATCAGATCTGAAGTGTGAATCAGAAACAGAGATGACTACAATTCTCAGGGTCTTACTAATCCTGCTAAAACACCCAGTTGGATTCATTAGCAGTGGCAGGATCAAATCCCTCAGGGCAGCCTGGTATGATACAAAGGCAACACAAACAGATGGAACATGTAATTGCTACACTAGAACTTTAATCCAACCAGATGGCTCAACAAGGAATTGCTTTCATTAATAGCTCAGGTATATCAGATACGGCTCATTCTATTCGATGAGCCTCAAATCCAGTACTAAAAATTGTGCCGGGCCCCAGGAATGGAGCTGCCCTGACTTTGCTAGGGCTCACCAAAGGTTTCTGACACAGTTCCAAGAGCAGAGCTTCTTCTTAAACTTACCCAACAATTCCTTTTGCACAGGCCGCAATGAACCACTTTCCTATTAATATACATAAATGGATAACAGGGACTAGAAAAATGAAGCAGAAGCTGCCAAGAGTGGTATTCTGCGTGGGAGGGAGCTCACTGGTTCCCTGACAGCAGACTTCCTGAACGCTTGCGAAGCCTTTGGATGTATGGCATGCGGAGCCTGCAATGTGTAGGCCGGTCTGGAAAAGTGACATTTCTAAGCTTCACAAAACATATACACGTAATTGGATTCAAAATGTTGAAAACGCTACATTATTTCCCAAAACACAAACAAAATCTTCATTTAGCTTAACAGGACTAATGCAACTGCACAGGAGGAATATCTTTTCCTTAGGGTGGAAGCCAATATCCCTGAGGATCTCTGCTGATCTCCCTCAAGATTTAGGGTTTGAATTCATGCCAACACACGCTGTCGAGCCAAAGGAGAATAAATGATATCGATGGCACTGCTGCTCCAAAGCTAAATTTCATTAAAAAACTATCGCGAAAACCAAATAAAGCTGAGCACTGAAAATAACAGCACATCAACATGGACAGAAACCAGACCAGTACTCTGTAACGCGAGCAAAATGAACAATCTTCCCCCAGATGAGAGATCAAATCACACTGCAAAGAAAACACTCCATACTGCCGTTTTCTGAGCAAGCAGAAAATATTTGTAGAACACGTTGATCATTACATGCTGTAATGATTTTTAATCATTTTTTTCCCAGTGATACAACTCCAAGTGCAGGGAAGTGGAATCCTGCTGCCCTCTAGTGCTAAGCCACGGATGGCAGCTCCATACATTGAACCAGCTACTGGGGTGAATTAAATCGAGATGGAAGCTACAGATTACCTAAAAACTTCAGTATTTCCTGTACTGTGCAATGCACAAACTGTACATTCTCCAAACGCTTACGTGCCAACTTTTAGATAGAAGAAAGGTTCAACACTGTTTTAGAAGCGATTTGTATCTGTTGCTGCTTCTGAAGTGTGCTAAAGAGTTCCTAAAGAAAGCACAATATACTCCCAAAGTTTCCCAGAGCACACTTGTGTCTGTTTGAGTACCGTGGTAGTTTTTACCATCTTTTACACAGCATTTATTCCCACACTGAAAAGAGTTAAGTGGGTCAGCAATATTAGCCTGAAATTCCTCACCTTCTTGGCAAACAAAGCCTTCTGGAAAGGCCAACTAGGGTGTTGCCCAGTTTACCCACACAGGAGGCAGAGGAAGGGACTCCTTAGGCAAAGAAACCAGTGTGTGGCTGAGCTGCCTGGGGAAAAATCTGGGAATAAAGGGCCAAGCCCCAGAGAACCTTTGCATTGCTGCTCATCTGCACATTCGAATATAGTAACAGCTCACCAAGACCATGGATTCCACCTGAAGATCTCCCAACAGTGAGTTAAAGATACTCCAATTGCTATGATTAAAATCGTTACTGACCACTGAAACCACGGGTTTGTGGTAGCTAGAAAGAAAATCTAGTGTGCCTGGCTGTGCCAGGAGGTGGCAGTAAGACTGAAGTGAACAGAATCTGCTACTAATTTATCACCTTCACATTTGTCTGAAACAACAATAGCTCTTCCACGACATGCAGAATAAGGCTACTCACATTAATGCCAAAGTCTGGTGATGTTGAACTCCAGATAGCACCAATACTTGCAGCAGCCAGCATCGCTTCCACCGCATGAATGCTGTTTGGTAAGTAACCTGTGGCAGAATTTGAATGGTTAGAGACAGGAAGAAATTAAATATCACATCTTACAGTAAATACAATGTATACCATGGTCAGTTTAAGCTGATTAAAGAAAGAAAAGTCCTATACTGAAGCATTTTTTAAGGTTTTCCACACAATCACGATGTCTTCCTTCAAAGTCAAATGAGTTACACAAGGAATTAGAAATAATTCCACTTACAAAAATGGTTGTATTGGGTTTTCTATCTACAAGGATACTAGCAATTTGCAAATGTTTCTGCTTCGTTAATGAGACTTTCAGGATAAGAGGGCAGCATGCTGAGAAGAACTTGCAGTAAGTTTGTGGGTTGAATAGGGTACAGAGAGACTAAGCATCAGGTGGGGGAACAGAATATGTCTGAAGAAACAGCCATTAGACAAGGAATGAGTATCTGGAAGGAAAGACTGTAAATACTCAGTTTAAAAGCAGAAATTCAGCTTTACAAAGCTGAATACTGTCCAGTAGACACTGCCAGAATCTTAAACACAAACAGGCAAAACCAGTGTTTCAGCTGATAAGGGAATAATACAGTGGGACAAGCCCTGGAGCACTCCCTCACAAATGCAGCTCTTCAGGTTTATCTCATTAGCTTGCAGCAAGATTTCAAAATTTAAATTCAATTTATCATGGCATACAGGAGGAATTAACATCAAGAAAGTTACATTTTCAGTGAGCCTCATTTGAGCAGCTCTCCAGAAGGTGCTGGGTGGTTGAGACTGACTCAACTGATCAGAACCCAACCCGACAAATGAAAACACAACTGAAGTTCACAAACTACTGAAGTAGATCAAAGATCTGGAGTTTCACATCACCCTTCCTGAGCAACCAAAAAAGATGTCCAAGTACTTTTAAAAAGGCACATGGTGGGCCTAGTTGCAGTACCTGGATACCTAATTAGAATTCAGTGTTTGAAAGCAAACTTAAATGGCAATAAAAATGCTTTCCAACCCATTTCACAGAAGTGGTGAGCGCTGATAGACCTTGGACCGTGCTGCAAGTTGCAGGTGCTCCACAAGCATCTACCAGACGGCAACAACTCACTGGTGCTAGGCACTATTCCATGGAAGATATTTATGGATGTACTTCTCAGGACAGGAACCAAGGTCATATCTTAGTAGCAATTTCAGTTAAATAAACTTTATTAAGTAGGAGGGTATTGAGCTTGATTTTGCCAGTTTGTCTATACAGCTTGAAAAAACCTATCCTTTTTCAACTTTAAAAAGTAGATTTAAAAAGTCTTAATTTAAACAGATTTTTCTTCACAACTCAAAGATCAGTGAAACTAGTTTCTTACACCAGCCTGACCACTTCAGTTAACTCATCAGCTGCTGTGCTGATGATGAACAGCAGCTTTGAAAACAGCATTATGATTTAAGACCAACAATTTCTGGGGAAAAAAAAAGGTCACAAGTGTGAACAAAAACTTCATACCGTGTTAAGATATTAATCACTTCCTAGAACTATTTACAGTTTGGTGGTGGTTTGTTTGGTACATGAAGAGCAGCAAAACCTCACACCCACAAAGGCATCATTATTTTGCTATTCTTCCCTTAGGGTCATGGTTTATGATACAAGGTACGATATCCCAATGTTTTAGTGAGTTTTAAGAGAAATCTTCCTCCTTGAACAATAATTTGAAATATATGAACCAGAAGAGACTAAAATGTAATTTTGCATGATGGAAGCAGTTATTTTTTCAATTGATGCTAAATATTTCCACTGCGCATTTCTTGGATGTGATTATCAGAGTGAAATGCAAATGGAAAGAGGTCTCTTCATGCTCTCGAGCAGTTATTACCTTGCTGTAGCTTACAAGCATCACTTCTATTAGAGACAAGTTCTCCTTTTTACCCCTCCTACAAAAGCCCTCAGGGCAAGAACACAAGTCTCTGCTTATTATTGGGAGCCAGACAATTAAATCATTACTCTCACTTGTCAGCTGGCTTTGAGAGGTGTTTGAGTTTTAGAGGCTACCAGCCAAAACTGCCAAAAGGTACAAAACATGCAGGGCACCTTACTCTGCATTTCTGTACCTCTACCCGATCACTGCAGGCAGCTCGCTGGGATTTTTGTCTATTTGTCCCAATCCCCAATGCCCATAATTGAGTATTATGAATAAAAATGTGGTTCTATTCTGGAAAGAGATCCTACAAATACAGCAATTAAGAACTCCTGTTGCTTTTCTCTCGACAGCTCCCAACCCTAAATGACACGACCTACTTCCCCTATCAGTCTTTCAGATGAAAACTGGATTCTCAGAAGTTTCTTCTCCCTTTCTTACATCAGAGATTCTGCAAACCAATTAAAGCAACTGTCACATACGTAGAACTCCCTGCATTTGACTGTGCCCCTGAGATACCAACTGACTCCTCACAGCATCCAGTAGACTGATACAGGTCCCAAGTGTCTAAAACTCAGCGAACATGAATGTTGTTGACAAAGAGGATGAGAAATCCAACTTTTTTAGCTGGATTCACATCAGGGGTCACATAACAGTGACCTACATACAGAAGCTCTGTAGTACAGAAGAATAATGGTACAGCTAATTTAAATATTCATAATCTGTTCATATATTAACTAGAGCCTTCGTGTTCCTTGATACGATACTTCAGCAAAGGATCAAAACTAGCATTTGTCGACATGTGCAAAGTCTACAGAAGGTACTTCGGTCTCTGTATCTTAACTTACCCCTTTCTCAAAGCTAGTACAAAAAAACGGAAACTACCTTCTCTTACTGGGAAGGAGGATATTCATACCCTCTTTGGGTGAACTAGAAAGCAATTGAATAGGAGGCTCAAAACATGGGCGCTGGGAACTCAGCAACTAGGAATCCAGGGTATGAGATTTGATATGCCGAGGTTCCTAGAAGCACTCCTCCTGATTCAAGTATAACAAAACCTCCATAAGAACAAAGACATAAGAACTTTAGTTTGACAACCTGTGACAAATCTCTGAGCAGGACAAGCGATCTCTTAAAAACCCTGTATGGATTTTTTTTTTTTTAAGAAGCACTTACAGCCTGATCTGCTCAGGACAGCATTTTCTGTCAGTTGCTATTTACTTAATCTATCAAACACAGATTAAATTTAGATTTGTTCATTTACATTACAGCACAATACCAACAGAACAGGTGAAAGCTGTAGTCCAAAAACTTCTGGTATAGTCATGCTGGAAACTATGTCCAAAATTCTCCTTTTTTGGAGTGCTAAAAACACATTCCCTGCAAGCATTTAATGCCTCTGTAACATAAAATAAACATGTACTCAGAAACAGAGGCATCCAAATATCCATAGTCATCTGAATGAAGGAAAAAAAAAACCACACAAAAAAACAGAAACCAACCAAACTTGGAGCCTGCATCTAAGATTTCAGTTTGAGCCTTGAAAGAACACACCAGGAGGAAGGCAAGTAGGGAGCTACAATGAAATATCTTCTCAATGGCTATACTATTGAGCTATGCCAGGTCTCAGAAGACAATTCAAAGACCAGACTTTCTATTTCCCTTTTTGATGCCAATATAGCATTTTATACTCCTGTAGGACTTTAGTGCCATCCTACCTAACATTATTGTGGCCTGAGACTATTAGTAACAAGCTAATCTTCTTACAAAGCTAGCTTTAAAACCCACGTAAGCAACTAGGGCTAATACAGTTACTATAGATAAAATACCAGCTTTAAAACAATGTAATTCATTGATGTTTTGTTGAGGATTTTTTGTGTGAACACATGGGGAAGATTAGCTTGTTTTTAACTGCTGACTTGCAATAGAACAAAGCTGGCTACAGGGATATAATAGAAGCCACCTATTCGGAGATGAAAAACACAGCTACTCCCTGTTTTATTTTATTCCTGCTGCAGGCATTGTTCTTTGCCAAACAGATGGCCGGGGGGAGACCAGGAGCACTTCCCATGTGGAGCTGTGTAGCTTGCATTAGGTATCGTATCTGCCTCTTCCAACCGTTCAAGCACCACTGTGAAGTTAGAAGAGAGATGTCTCACCACATCTGCCTGTGTTATGTTTACTATTAAGTGCCATCTCCTTCCTGATGGAAAGGGAAGATGAGGATGAAATCAAGCTGAGAAAGTGCTGACATCGCTGCTTGTCCACCCACACTCACCCACCTCCAACTTGAATATTTTCTTACTGTCATGATGCAACTGTAAATTCTATTGAACAAACTAGGGGATATGTTAAGTACAAGGAAAAGTTAAAGTAGTTTTGTCCCAGAGGCAGTGAAGCATGGAGATGAAACACACAAGCGCATAGTGCTAATGGTCTTGTGTATGATTCTAACAGTTGCAGATTTTAAGAGAAAGGGGCAATACAGGGCATCAGAACCTGGCAGGCTGACTAGGTGTTAGGCAGTGACAGTAAAACTAATAAAATATCTCCCTTCTATTTAAAAGCTGATTTTTCAGGAGCAGTAAGAGCATGCCCTGTATTACTGCTCTAAACCACATGAAGAATCATCCTTACTTCCGCCATCTGCTATAAATTTTGGAACCAGTTAGTTCTCAGCAGATTTTTGGCAAACTTTGGAGAGCCTAATTTTTGATACCACAAGTGGGTGTAATGCCCAAACTTTCCCACCCAACAGTTAACATCTCTCCCCAGTTTCAATTTGGGATTTGGAGAAAAGCCCACAGCCTCACCTCTGGCTGTGATGTTACGGTTCAGCTCTTCCAATATCCTCCAGCACACGAGAGAAATATATGAAAAGTTGAGATCCAGTTTAAAAAAATACACATCTCTCTCTAAATAGCTGGATTGCTGTTAAAAATCCCATTGGATCTTTCACAGGGAATCTCTCCCTAACTACGGGCTGCTGCCCAAGGCAAGCAATCCATCAGTCAGGAGTCTCGGACTGGGGGCACCAGGGGAAGGGAAGGAGGAGGAACTGCGCAACAGCCCAACGGATGGGAGCCGACAGGCATTCACCCGCCTGGAGACTACAAGGAAAAGTCTCTCACCAGCCAGGGTAAGAGGACAGAGTGGAAGCAAGTAGAAAGTGAGAAACAGCTCAGAAGAAAAAAAAAACATGTAAAAGACTCTAGATCATTTTAAAAGCTCTACCTGAGCCCCAAACCATACTGTGATTTTAAGGAAATGAAGAGGTTGCCCAGATTTATTAATCTTTTCTGTTTTCAAAAGCAAAGGGCTCTGTAAGGACTCCAAGCACAACGCAAGCCCGCTTCCACAAGCGAGTTGTGACTGCTCATGCCTAAGCTATGGAAATGCTCCAGGGGCCCAGCACAAATTCTCGATACCTAGAGCAGCTGGGCAGAAAGGTCTCTGTGGTACAAGTGCCAGACAGGAAATTTTTGTTCAGGAAATGCAAAGAAAAAAAAAATGCCAAGGGAAAAAACAGAGCTGCAGCTTGCTCAAATGGTGGGAGCTTAATGCCACAGATTTAGGGAGCTGAGATCCAACAAGGTTTTCATTGTATTTTCAATGTATGTTTCCTTTTTCATTTGTTTTTGGCATAGGTAGTTGGGTTTTTTTTTTTAAATAACAGTAACACCACCAGATAGCCAGAGACTGCAATTTGTGTCTCCTCTGGAAATCACTAAAAACCCTCCCAAGCTTCTCATCAGAGTCAGCCACAGATTTTTTTTCTCCTAAGAAAGGACAAAGTGCATGATTGAAATCCTACCCCTTCTCTGGAAGGAAGCCCTCACGTTAAGGATGAATTTTCAGGAGAAACTTGGAATTGCTACCTTCTGCAAGCACATAAAACATGAAAATAAAAGTAGTATCTAAAACATACTACTTTATTCATACCATCTTATTCTTTTAAGGTATCAACTCTGCTTTTAAATTTAAATACGGAAAGAAGTGAGCCAGCTGCCAAAACAACAAACAAGACAAGAGTCAGCCAGCCTCTAGCTGTGCTAAGTAAAACAAAGTCATTAACTAAGAGGAGCCATTATTAAAATTATAATGATAATAGCATTATTAGCACCACTGACTACAGCTGTATTTCAATGGCACATTTTCTCCAGCTACAGAGCACATTTTCCCTGCACAGTACACCTGACTAAACAGCTCAAGATGAGCACAAAAAGAACAGCACCATA
>JAVSBS010025250.1:0-11548 GCA_033124195.1 Coracias cyanogaster | reverse complement strand
GGTCCAGTCCTCAAGAACTGCAGCTCACAGTGCACCACGCTGCCTGGGGCTGTAGGGTCAGCAATTGCCAGCACCAGAACAGCCAACCTAAGACTGTAATTTCCAAGATTGCCCCGTTGTGAATCTGCCAGACCTTGTGAGTAGAGGCCCAGCTAGATGCAAAGTCTCCATCACTTCTGCTTCCGCAGAGAGCTTATGAAGTGGACCTTAGTGAAGCTATGAACGAGGCATCTTCCCTCCCGCTCCAGTGCTAGAGAACTTGCAGCCTAACCCAATTTCCTTCCCTGTAGAAGTGTATTTCATACAGACAAATATAGCAGCGTAAGAGCCTTTTCTCCAGAATGTTTCTGTGAACAGTATTTCATATTCATGTTTCTCTAACCCTTACTCCTCACATATTTCAAGAGGATTTCACTCCTGTCCTTGAAAAAAGTTACTCACCCACAACTCTGTCTCCTACTTTTACTCCCATCTTCCTCATGGCCGCAGCATACAAAGCTACAGCTTGTCTCAGTTCTTCAAAGGTAACTTTCAAGATTTCTTCTTTGCCTTCCTCTGAGGAAAAAGGATTAAAACAACCAGTCAGAAATGATACATTGCAACATAAATCATGTCTAGTACAAACAACTCATTCTTGAAGAAAAACAGTTCAAAGCCATTTTAGAAGAGTTTCCACTAATAATTTTTCCTTTTGCTTTTGAAATTCCTCTTATGCTGTACTAAACTTTTCTTTCTAACTGGAATCAAGTATTAATCAGTAGCACACATTCAGTAGGCAGGAGGACATTTTTAAAGACAGAACATCTGTAAAAATACAATTTAGTGGAGAAAGGTGTGCTCTCAAAGAGCATTCACAATAAATAGACTACACTCACCAAGGCTACCTTCTAACATGGAAAGAACAGCCTCATTTTCCCTTTTTTGCTGAGTTTTCTCAGTAGGAATAGGAAGCAGCATCAAGGTGCCAACTTTGGGTTTTATTATGGCATGTCACCGTTGACTAGAAACTCGTGCACATATAGTTACTAAATTCTGACATTCAACGTGCTTTGTGAACATCTGTGCTTGCCAACATACCACAAAGCAAATAAGCTACACTGCACTGCATTCACCTCTGAAAAGATCTGCAGGGTATTCTCATTTTTGTACTGGATGTCAGATGTTACATAAGCTGTTAATAAATCACTCGTGAAACAAAATGAACAAATCTAAATGTTATGAAAGTCGGTCATCTTAAAGGTCCCTTTCTATATTTCCTCAGCATGACTCCTGCAAGCCGTTTGGCCTGTCCCGCTTCCAGCAGTCAGCACTTATGCCAAGGATGTCACAACAGAAGTGTGCTGCACGCCCTGGTGCAGCAGGTCCTTGCAGAACAGCCGCCATCAGGCTAATTTCCTTAAGCGGGGAACAGTTTTTACTCTTTTGCCTTAGACTTCCATCCCAGTAAATGTGGGCTTACACGGAGCAAGAAAGCAGGTTGTGATGGGAAACACAGAAGTCAATGCAGGGACTGCTGATAGATTCTGTGTTCCTATAGAACAACAGGAAATGGAACTCTGATCTTGCTCCATGATTAAAGCCCCCACGAGAAGGGAGTCACAAATAACAGATTCACAGAGTGCCAGTGACAAGCAAAATTAGTTACATTTACATTCCTGTGCTCTATTACACCCACACCGCTGCCACAGAATCATCCCTAATGAATACACGAACCTGACAAGTTCCCAAAACACCACTCTGACCTAGCAGCGAGGGGTTAACAAAAAATACTCTGACTTAAGAGATCTTAAGAAGATTAAATACAGCAGAAGGTCATGAAAAGAAGTGCAGGTGGAAGTCTGTTCACTACAGAGAAGGAAATGTGTTCACTCCAGCAGGGATACAGTATTCAACAGGAAAAGAATTTTGCTCCTTTTGGTGTCATGACCTGCGATGATGCAACACAAAGCAGAGAGTCTCCAGTAGACCTCATGACTTCCTAACAAGAAACAAGGTCTACAGGGACAATGCAATCACATGTCCAACCAAATAATTCACTAAGTTGATAATGATTCCTTCAATAATTTGAACTGAAAATATTTAACTTCACTTCTCAATTTGCATGCTTCGCTTTTAACCTTAAATCAATCATGTCAGTTCTACGTACATTTAGAGCTGACTTACTAATCAGTGGTTGGCTTTAGGTTGTTGCACAAGATGTACTTAACTACATTGATTTTTTTCTCCATTAATAATACATAAGAAACTTTTCTAATGGTCTTAAAATTTGCATACGATGACTTCATCACTTTGAAGCCAGCTTTCTGTTACAAGCCTCATTTCTATCAGACTTCACCAGATCGATTCTTATCACACCAAAACTGGGTCACAGATTTACACATACTCTCTGAACTGGTAGTTGACTTTGTATGTATATATATATACAGAAGATCAGAGAAGTTTCTTTCAATACTTCTAAGCAGTAAAATGCAACCGATGACTTTCTTCAGCAGTAAGCTTACAGAAGACAATTCTGTTGTCTCACATTGTTTTTAAACAACTATCAGAACAACAGTAACATATTACATAATTCAAAAACTGACATCCATGCATCAGAAATCAGAAACTAAGACTTTTAACACCAATATAACCAATTCATAGTTCTGCATAATTTGGTAATGAGTTCTAAGACTCCATTGTTTATTGTTAAGGCATTAAGAAGCATCACTGCTTGCTCAGTCTTATGATAAGGATTAGGTCCAGCAAAAGGGGAGCTCAGAACGCAACTCCCTAAGGAAGCTCTCGCACACCTGTACAGAAGCTAATCCCATCTAACAGATGGGAACATCTAACAGATTAGAATAATTTTTTTTAAATATCAAAGTCAGCAGATGTATGGGACTTTTTTTGTCTCATCATCATCAGTATACCCAGATTTTACTAGACTTAAAGCTTCTCCAGTACAACAAAAAATTAAAACTGAGCTTTAGCGTTCCAGAAAAGTGAAATCCCAAGTTTTCCATGCATGTAATTGTACCTCCTTTCTGTATAGTCAAAAGGAGAGTCAATTCCTACCTATGCCCCACATAGTCCTTAGTATTCCTAAGATAAAAGCCATAGGAAGAAGGTGGGAAGGACAGTATCAAGCAACAGTATCAAAATACTTCCTGAAGGCAAGCATTCAGCAAGTGCTTATGACAAAGTAACAGCTCAAATACCGAGTGATGCAAACCACAGCGTGACCTCCACTACCTGAATGCAGTTAAGAACATCCTAAGAAAACCTCATTTAGTTCGCCAAGGACCTTTCAGAACTATCTACAGTCCCAGAGAATGTTTTTCTGTGTTTTTGTAGAGCTGCATCACAGGTTTTACAGAATTCTTGACTTCATTTTCCTCTTTTCTACTCACCCAAGCCCACTTATTTCAAGGCTTCATAAAAAGCTGAGCTGTTTTATAAGGTCTAGTCCTGTGAACTATGAATAAATACAAGCCATTAATTCTTTCTTACTTGCTGCATACAGTGCAATCTTGTCATTGTCCTTGTGCTTCAGAAGATTTTCTGCATAGTTCAGGCGGCTACCTTTAAACCACTCGGGGACATCTGCAATACTTTTGGATGTATCCACCACCTGGAAAAAAAAAGCCAAAACACTCCTGGAAAACTAATTTCTTTTTCCAGAGCATTGTGCAGAAATCAGCTAATTAACGCCAAGTTCTTGATACACTCCATTAGGCAAGAATCATTTCTCCCAGCTTACAGATGGCAAACAGACACTAGATCCTGTAATTACAGGCCTGGAAAGATTAATTATTTGTCAACTGTCGCAAGCAAAGACATCATTACAACAAAAACAGAAAGAGTTCCTTGCTGATGGTTCTACCTTCAGATCAGCCTTAAATACACAAGTAGAGCCAACCACAGCACACGCCCGAGCTTTGCACTGGGAAGAGCCTGAACTGGGACGGAGCCGCAGCACATTGCGGCTCTTACCAGCTGTACACTCCAGCCTCCCCCTTCAAAAACCAAAGCAGAGGAAGGTGTGAGCACCCATTCTACCCCAGCATGACCCACAAGGTCGAGAGACCAACATCAGGAACTTAGATAATGGCAATACAAATTAAGCCTAGACTAAATATGTGAACTGTTTAGTCCAATGTTGCTAAAAAGTTCAAGCTTTTTATTCCAACTCCCCGTTTTTTAGGATTAAGTTGTATAAAACATTTAAATACTCCATAGCTTCATCCAGAGTGAAGACGTGTTGCTACTAACCTCTACAACTAACAAATACTGTATCACAAACTGGGAGTGCACATTTCTCCTATCCTTTATCTGCAGTTTTCTGGAGTCCAACCACCTAATAAGCCCATATTAAGTAATTCCCCATTTAGGACTAAGACATGCAAAGAACTGGAAAATACAATGAGAAGTCACAAAAGTGTGCAGCTGAGAGACTTCCCCGCATCTTGAACTAATTAAGCCTCAAAATATTAAATCACCTCTTGATAAGTCATATTCTAGACTATACCTTTAATAAGTGATAGGCAAAGAGCCTCGTTGTATTAGCCACAAAGGTTATGTAAATTCCTTCCCAAATGCCCCACTGTTTAGAGAACCAACTGCCCAGCAGCATATTTTGTAATCTTTAAATTGAAACTTCATTTTATAGTCATGGTTTTGAAAGCTTCAGTTTATACCCTCAGGTTCTCTCCCATGGGCTGCACATGCATTACAGAAACAGCATTCTTTTGGGCTACATAAAAGGCCCTTTCTGAAAGCCAGAGAGAACTCAAAATACATCCCATTCCAGAAAAACTAATATTTGTGTGCTTTGAAATGTCCAGGGCATTTATTACTGGAGACAATCCTAAAATTCACTTTTATAAGAGAATTTAAAGCTCATGTGGAAGCGCTCTGCTGTATTACTTTGAAATGAGTTTCTTAAAAATGGGAACTTGAGTAGAGCTGCTCATGGCAATTAGCTTGAACCAAGTTATAACATTTATAGTTTATCAACTCAAGCCATACCAGCATATATGACTGCAGTAATTAGAAGCCACTCTTAAAACTGACTCATTACTGACTTCCTTAGCTTGAAGAAAAGTACACAACGTCTTCAGCATTTTCTAGGACATGATCTAATATAAAAATTTTTCCTGAAGTGGAACACCCCTTCACAGAGTTCCACTAGCACAAGGTGCTGAACTCTTCTACCTCATATGCTCTGTTATTTTCTACACAGCTCACACCTGTGCCTCCCAGTTAAGGCCAGTCTCTCTGGTACTTGGTTCTATGGACAACCTGACCTCTCCCTTCAACAGTAGTTCTCAGCAAGCAACAGAAACTCAAGGTCTGCTAATTTAGTGAAAGATCCCAGTTCTAGCAGGTCTCTAAAATGCAGAGCTTTGCAAGAAACCTCTCCCTTCATAGTCTCAACAAATGCTCAGCAAGTCTACGGGAAAGCAAAAGAAGTGCAGTTGACAGTCCTGCCAAGTGCAGTCTTCAGTAAATGAGTCAGGCTGTACTCCTACTCGCACCAGCACAAGGCCAATTTGTGTGGTTAGGTGAGCATGCCAAGCAGCAGCTGTACTCCCATACCACCAGCTCCTGTTCTACAATTGCTCTTCAGAACAGCTCATCAGTGACTATTTCCCAAGCCTCAGCAGCTACAAATAAGCACCACATTAGCAATTTCCTCTGTCCACATCTCTGCTGCATTCCCCCTCCCTGAAGTGGTTTGCTAGTTGTGCTATAACCATGCCTCATGCCCCAGAGCTTCTCCTTACCCTGAGCAGAGACTAGACCTTTGAGGATGACTCTCACCTTTAGCAGCAGACAGATAATCCTTACTATGGTATGTGATGTTCTCTGACTGAAGAGCATGTCCCATGAAAAGCTAGACAGCAGATACCATCAGAATGCTCAAAGCAGGAACAACAGCTGCCAGGTGTTTCTTGTAGCAAAATAAATCTTTAGACTACATTCATCATTTAAAATCAACAGCTGCTTGTAACTTGAGAGAACAGTGCCAACACTGCCATGCCAGTATAACTTTGTACACTTCAAGTACCTTGGTTCTTCTCAGAAGTGACATGGATATCAACTGCTTGAGAGTGACACAAACATGTCTACATCAAACACTTAAACTTGTACTAAATTTAAACAAAAATCTGGTTGCCTGTGTCATATATACAGGAGACCTTATTTTGCTAGAATGACCTGTGAAAGTAGAAACTGTTTCATTGGCTGGGAACAAACAAATCAACTCTGGTTCATGAAACATTTTATTTTCCTCAAAGCATAACGCTTACAAGCAGCAGGGATTAAGTCCTAAAACACTTTAAATCAAACTTTTCAGCCCTTGAACTACCACAGAACAGCTCAGGTACCATGACCAGCTGATGTACAACAAATGGATCAACAGTAAGGACTAACAGCAAGTCAGCTTTGAGGCTCAGCAAAGCTCAAGTCAAGCTGTGAAGCTGAAACAGCAACATCCATGAAGAGTGAGTCAGGTATCTTCTGCAGTGCTTGTCCATTAGCTGACTCTGCCTCTCCTGTTTTAAGATCTCACAGCACAGCAAGACCCTTATAGAATAGACATGCAGGGGCCTAGAAGCTCACAAGTCTAAAGCCTTCCTAGATATCCCCATCTTCTTGCTTCTCATCCTCAGAAAACATCCATTTTTAGGCCACCATTGCCTGCTTCTGTCTCCCTTCCAGTTCCCCAGCCATTTGTGGCACCTGGAGGGGCAGACTTCTAGGACTGCCAATCCTGCAAGGCAAGAGAACAAGAAGCGTTAGTGTCCAGCTTGCTCAGTACAAGGGTGCAAAATAACTCCTCTGAACTGCTTGCTCAGGGCCATTTGCCTTCAAGGGGAAATTCTGAAAAATTGCCTTGCTAACAGTACAGAATATGTAGAGAAAATAGATTGTATTCAAATACAACCCAGTCAGATTTTGAACTACTATCTCTAGAAAAAAAAAGATTGTTTCCAGTCTTCAGACTACATGCTTCAAAAAGCAGAATAGTTCTTACATTCTTTCTGAATTCATTCTTCTAATGGGTGGGTCACATTAAGACACTTGAGCATGCAGATTCACAACAGAAGAAATCACTTGATCTATCCTATCCTGCTGTATAAAAATTGGTAAGACAGGAAAGGGCAAAAGAAGCTTACCAGTTCCATCTGCAGAACTGCCAGTACTAAGTGTTCTTGGAACAGATGGCCTCCAGGGATTAAGATACAAGTCCAGTCTTCTCTCTACTATGTCCCAGGAAGGTTCCTCTGCATCATGCTTTTGAGGGAATTAGTCCATCTCTCAGATGGAAAGCCAGAGGGTGATGTTGATATTCTACATCAGGACTGTACAAGGGCTCCAGCTTTGTGCTCCATTTGCAAGAAGTCATCTTTATCTCAAAGCCACACTGTGGCATGGTCTGGTGTTCCACCTGTGATTGTGTTCAACCACTACCATCCCCTCAGAGATATTTCAAGCCTACATCCGACTGCAGATCCTTCCATAACCAGTTCAACAAAACCAGAGGGCAACAGGCACACTTATCAGGTAAGCTGACTCATGGGACATAAACATGAACTTGACTGCATGCCAGCATTTACAAATTCAAGAGGATATTCTAAATATCCTAGTCCTAGAGCAGAAGGCAGTTGATAGACTTTTCACAAGCAGACAGGCTTCCAAGGTACATAAGAGCACATTACAACAAGGACACAACAGCAGAATTGTTTAGGAAAATAAAACGAGAATTTCACTGTCCTAGAGTGTACCAGCAAGAGAACACCACCATCCACCGCAAAAGGAAATCCAGGGATATACACTTGGCTGATTCTTCAACCTTGCAAAGGTTCCAGGAACAGGTCAAAGGATTGGTTGTAAAACTGGTTTATTTCCCCTTTGTGTTGCACTTGACTGTTAAACACACACTTACCTCATCATACAGGCGAGAGCATACGATGTTACTGTACTTCCAGAATTCTGCCCAGAAGTCTGAGAAGGATTCCACTGACCACTGGTATAAATCATCGTAGTTGGCTAGAAGTAATAGATATCTGTTAACATCATGCAGAGAATTACAGGCATTTAGACAAACTACAATAAGGGGTATCCCAGAAAGAAATTTGTGGCTAAAAATAACCAGTAAGATCCAACCAGTGACATGGAGTAGATGACTTCTGTCCACAGCAAGTGACAACAGCACCAACAGAAGTGGCCCGCTTCAACACCAAACAGATGGCAGCACTTCACCCGACTGCTACAAGCCACTTGCCACCACAGACAGGGCCCTTTTCCAATACCTCTGTGCAACTTCCACACCCCAACCCACCCCAACAGTGAAACTGAAGATCAGGCAGCAGGACAGAGTCCTGCTTGCTGACACTTCCACTCCCTATTGTATCATCAACGTGATGCTTTCATACAGCAAAAGATAAACAAATCTTCTCCACAAGAGACATTTGCTGTATGGTGCTAGGCCAGGACCAAAGACCTCTGCCAGCTGGGTGACATGGAGATTAGATGCACTCGTTACCAACTGTAAAATCAACAGCACTGTTAAAGGAAGGAGCCATTATTCCTCAATAAATAAGGGATCTGACAGATTGCAGCCTACCTTCTTGCACTAAGCCAGCATCAAGTGAAATGATATTTTTACTAGCTAGATAGTAAAACCATGACCTGGCACTAAAAACATGGAAGTGAGCAGTTTAAGTCTTTCATGATTGTGAGGAATGCATATTAAAAACACCACAATTCAAACTAGATACTGAAATTCAGTGGGTAAAACAGTTTTGGTATGAATAACTGAAGCTGATTCCTTGTTTCAAGTGACATTCCCAAGTTACGTCCATGCTGTCTGAAGCTGTGCCAACAGCCAAATTAAATATGAATATCTGCCATCAGTTACAGCAGCAAGGTTCCTGCTCTGCCAACTGTGTTTCCTATTTGATGCTTTCAGCTAAAATACTTGAAGCCATTTTCTCCAATTATCTTTGGTTTATCATCCTGTTATCCAGCCCATTGCTTCAGAAGTCATTGTTGCATCTTCCTACAAGGAGGACACCTTCCAGCTTTGTAAGAGGAAAAAAACAAGCATTCAAAACTATCTCTACACTGTTACTCGCACCTGATCACTACAAGTGTTTCCCTACCCAGACTGTCCCTTCCACATCTTACCCCTCTCCATCTTTTCCATCAATGTGAGTTTACTCCATGGGTGTTACTGACATGGTAGAAACAAAGGCAAAGACTCTTCTCCATAACTCATCTTTTGCCTACACATTGCCTCCATCTCAGCCTCCTACACACCCCTCTTCACACTCCACCCAAGTTACTCTTCTATACACTGTCCAGGAGCTGGTGTGGGATAAGATTTAACCAAAGGCAAGTACAAGCCTCCATCTCCTTCTTCAAAAGCCAATTATACCACATGCTCTGAATTATTCGATAAATGCAAAAAGCTGTAAGTCCCCACTAATTTGGTTTCTTACAATATGAACATTTGTTCTGTCTCAAAACAGTTTGTCTCCCAATCAGCTTTGGCACACAAGTCCTTTGGGGCACCAGCCTGTTCCTCTGCAACTAAACATTGCTTTTTCAGGGCTGGGCAGAGCCATGTTGTTTAAAGCACTATATTGCCCTTAGCTCTCCTCAGTCAGTCCACATCTCAATGTTACACAAAGAGCCTGTTCTTCATTGTTGAATAGCACACAGGCCAATGAACATCAGCTCAAATCTAATGGAAGTTGACAAAGGTTTCTACCCATTCAGGAATCTGCTTTTTAATGGAGATCACCACTTCAAAATGTGGTGAAAAGAGTTCTAGTCATTACAGCCACAAGCATGGGTAGCCCATCTGAAGCTGCATTTGAGCTTGACCATGAGTACCAGTTCCATGATATTTCTACTCAAGAACTAGCTGAAATCCTGTAGTAATTTACTTTCTATGTAGCAGTAGAGTTAGACACTATACATTTCTGTTCAAATGGGAAATCCCCCAGCAGCAAACTGACCTAGCTTGCCTACACAGTAAGCTCCCAATCACAGCGCATAACTGTTTTCCAGACATGAGCTGCTAGAAGCACTAGATGCATTGCTGCTACTCCAGAATGTCTCTGCTTATGCCACCAACACATTTCAACTGGACTGACAAACCTGTCAGGCCACTTGCCAAAACTACTCCCTCCATCCCCCAGCAGACAAGTGATTACAGGAAAGCTACACAAGCAGCCTGGTCCCCAGATACTTCAGAACAGACAGCACAAAACAAGCTAGTCAGAACTTTGACCACCACATGCACTGAAGTCCTCCAATTCATGCTGCAAATGAGCCCACACAGACACCACTACTGACTCCTGACACACTGTAGACACTATGTATGGTCACCGAAAAACAAGAGGAACCTGGGTTGAAAAACACCTCTGGAGGTCTAGGTCCCTACTGAAAGCAGGGCTCAATTCCAAGTTGACAGGTAATTTCCAGGTCCAAGGACCACACACCTATTGACAGCCATAGAGCTACTTCTGAAGGAGCATACAGCAGAGCTTGAAGTTCAAGCCCTTATGGAGATGGACAAAAACACCTTAGCATGCACCACCACACCAACTTCTGCATCACCTTTCACTTCCCAGCATACTTAAACATTACAAAAAACAAAGATGAGCACGGCCTTAACCCAAATGCCACCCAATTGCCACAGCAACATGCTAGGGGCTCACCTTGGCCTCACAGCCACCACAGCAGCCATCCCTCCTTCCCACATCCCCTTAAAATACTGGGTCACTTCAGTGCTACTCCATTCCCCCAGGAATCCCTGCGGGCAGGGCCTCAGCTACACAGCCGAGCAGGTACCAACGCCTGCACTGCCCGGGCCGACATCCAGCAGCAGCACCAGTAACTGATAAGGCTGTTTGCATTTCCCATCAGCGTGGGCCTCCCCTCTAAGCGAGATGCTGCAGCAGAGGCCTCTACATGAGGCACAGGCAGAGCATCCCCCTCACAGCCTAGGCCACCGTGTCCCCTCCTGCCCCAGGAGGGGATGTCCGGACACCCCACAGCCCAGCCGCGGGGAAGCTGAGTCCCGCCGGCCTCCACAGCCGGAGCACGGCCCCGGGGGCCTCCCTCCGGCGCTGCCCGCCCCGCCCGGCGCTCACCCAGGCGGAGCCCGCAGCTGCTGGCCACAGCGGCGCGGAACCGGTCCATGTGGGTGTTGCGCTTCGTGTCGGGCTCCCACATCACCTGCGACTCCATGATCTCGGGCTCCCGGGACATGGCGGTGGCAAAGCAGCGGAGCGAGCCAACAACCGTTCCTCGGGCGGGAGACGATGAGCCCGCGCAGCTCCCTCAGGCCCGACTGCGGGGCCCCTCCTCCGAACGAACGCTTTAAGGGCCGCCGAGGTACCCCAGTGCGCCTTCGCCTCTCCACGTAACCTTCCGCCGGAGAGAAAAGAGTGCGGGGCGTTGCGCCCCGGCCCCGCCCGCCGAGGGGGCGGTGAGCACGGCGGGGCGGCGCGGCCGAGCCCAGCGGCCCCCGGCCGGAGGGCGCGGGGTC
>JAVSBS010025249.1:88816-99226 GCA_033124195.1 Coracias cyanogaster | reverse complement strand
TTGAAATAATTAAAATAATTAAATAAAGGTTTTGATGATTTGATCTGTTTATGCTAGATGAGTGTGGGTGACATTTCTTTGTCTAGTGCCAGGGTTAACTGCCCACCACAGCTCTTTTTCCTCTTTCTGTGATTAACATACTCCATGCACAGGAAGTTATACTCACATGTACATACCGAAAATGTGCAGCAAACCCACTGCTTCCTGAAGGAACTTGGCTAACTGCAGTTGCACTTCACAGGTAAGTTATTTGCCAGATCTGAGTTGCCCTCATAACAACTCATGCAGCCTGTTCCCAGCTGCTCTTTTATCTCAAGAGCAGCTGAGAGAAAAGGAACAAGCTGTGTGGATCTGTTAAATTGTGCGAGTGAGGCAAGCTGCTATCATTCACTCTCCTTCTGGATAGCAGACATCAGCCCTTTACGTTGGGGCAAGGTGTTGTACCACTGGAAGAGAATGGCTGAGAGGGGGCTGTTCTCAGAGGAATGATTTATCTGTCCTGAACCCTCCTCCCACGTTGTTTCCTGAAGAGGGCAACTGGGGGCAAGCTATAAGACATGACAAATTGAGTTGGCATTACAGAAATAGCCAACAGATCATAAATTAGAAGTCCCTGGCTTACTACTTAGGTATGTGCAGAACCATATTGCCATACAAAGTTTTGTTGGCTTGAGTGGATTCCTTCCGTAGAACTAATAGAAGGGATCCTTTTCCAGATGATGCCTTTGGTCTGGGAGTGTCTTTGCAAATTTCTTAGGTGTTTTTAAGTTTTGTAAACTAGATTTTTGATGGTAATGTGTATCTTTGTAATGGATAGCACCTGTATTATTGACTGTTCATTGATAGTAATCATATTCTATAAACTTTTTTCTTAGACACATTGCAGGACTGAACACTAACAGGGCTAAAAATATAATTGAATGGAGAGAGAAGAATGGACCGTTTATAAACCGAGAACAACTCAAGGAGGTTAAAGGTCTCGGTCCCAAAACCTTCCAACAGTGTGCTGGCTTCATCAGATTTAATCAAGAATATATAAAGACCTTCTGCAGGTAATAGAGACCTGACTAAATGATCTGAAATAGTATGAGAAGATTTTTTTTTCCTCTTTTCTGCTTTGTATTCAGGCTTGAGACTTGAGGAATCCTAGGTCTCTGTGCTCTGAAAAACAACAAAAACTTCTTGAAGTCAATGATTGAAGATAATTCTTCTTTGATAAGTATCTAAGTTTAATTTTAAAATTCTGCCACTGAATTGATAGAAGGTAGGCATGTGGTAGCATTGTGGTCTGAGATATTAAAACCTTAGTGTTTTGTTTCAGCTGTAATTTAGAGCTTTGTAAATTCATTTTCATATTTTGAAGATCAGTTTGCAAAATGTAATAGTAGTAGACAAGAGTGGATTTTCAGAGCATTTCAATTCTATTACCTGGAGAGAGAAAGTTGAAGAGCTTCCTGGATCAAACTCTGTGTTTGTATATAATATATAGGAGTATATGTTATATGCCTAGCTAGTGTTATGTGTCTGCCTTCTTCCTCAAATATGCAGTGCCCTTTCCCAAGTCTGGTTTGTCAACAGTGGGTCATCCTTTTCCTTGCTATCTCATTCCCTGTTTCTGTACCAAGCCTTTCCCTCTTGAAACCGTTTGTTGTGCTCATCTTGACCTGAAATCCTTCCTCTCCACAGTTGAAACTGCCCTTTCTAGGACAATGTCTCTTCTCTTGCCTTTCCCATTTCTCCTTCCAACGTAAAGAACTAAGAAAGGGCACGGTGGTAGCACCATCCCCACCCTTTTGCTACTGACGATTCTTAAAAAATATTTTCCGGGGAGTAACATGCTATTTTTTAGCCAACCCAATGCTCAGAAGCAATACTGTATTCCCAGTTGCTGCTGGCCAAACAGCACACGCGTAACTTCCAGGCAGGAGGTAGGCACATTAGGACTGGCATACTGCCCGGGTGGAAGGTATACAGATTGGTTGCCCATCTGGCAGGGAGGCACATGCTGCAGGCCAAATGGTGCGCGCTGTAAGCACCAGAAGACCAAAGAAATTGCTTTTGAGTCTGTAGATGATCGATAGGTGTTATGTTGTACAGATCTGTTCCGGTGAATTCTGCAATACAACAAAGGAAGAAAAGGCTGACACCACCTTTTTTTCTCCCCAAAAGCTTACTGGTGAAATGTTTTAGAACATAGTATCTTTTTTTCTTGCTGAAGCATGCTTCTGATGTTACTCAGATTCCATAAAACTTGAGAACACTGCACTGTATAACCTGAGAAATCTGCTATAACTTTGGCGTTTGAGGCCAAAATAAAGCTCTAACACCATCGCCCCCACAACATTTCTTGTGGGCCCAGGTGGCAAAACCGAACTAAATGGACTTTGAGAAGGTTTCATTTTTGTCCTCTGAAATCATATTCATGGTTACTGAGTGCTGTGTCAACTGGGTTTTGTGCTTTGTACTTGGAAGTTAACATGTAGTTATTTTAAAAATTGTTTTGGAAAGAGAAAGTTGCCTGCATCTCTGCCAACAGTCAAAACACAGGTGAAGCCCAAAGTGCAAGTGCTAGTTTAGGGTCTTCAGTGTGTCCTCTTTTGTCATGCAAAAGCAGGAACCATTTGTGATTTAGGAAACAAAAACAAACAAAAAAGGAGGCAAAACAGGAGCCTTTGCCAGTAGGAGTCATTTGATGCCTTCAGTGTATCCAGAGCATTTTTTTACTTAAGGAAAACTTTAAGGTAAGAAGTGTACCAGTTGTAAGTGTGCTACACACAAAGACAGCTCTTTCTCTCCTGTCTTCTGTAAAGTCCATCTACCAATGTGGGCAATCTGTCCATGAATCTCTCTGAGACTTCGGAGCCTTTTCATTATCCACCCATTTCAACACCAAAAAGAAAAAAAACTTCAAAAAAAACAAACAAAAAAAGCCCAATCCAAATGCTGACTGAAGCTAACTGATTAGGGACCCATAATGTATTCTCTAAGTTTTAAGGAGAGCTGTGTTAAGATACTTTTACAGAACTGGTTTATAAATTGTGAAATAGTGGTAGACTTGACCTTTAATGTTTTCCTGTTCTAAGCAAGTCTTGGTCTGAGTTCTTTTGATTTGAAATTTTTCAGTTTGACCAACCTTGCCCATTTTTGAGGAGAATTCTTCAGAAATTTAACTATAGGAAGTCAAAAAATGTTATTTAAGGAGTTCTGATGTTCAAGTATTCACATACTTTCCTTGTTCTGTACCTAAGCTTGATAGGCAATTTGCTTACTTAAAGATGGTATGAATAGGAAGTTTTGTTTATGAATTTTTAAAATTTAAAATTATGCAGACAATAAATCAACAGTTAAGTATGAAAGTATCTTCACAAGATCTTTATCAAGTAGCTAAATGTAATTGTCCCCATTTTACAGGCAGAAGATGCTACCCTGGTGGCAAATGATACAATAGGTTGCGTATTGTTTTCTTTGTAATCATTTCCTAATGAGGAAATTCTGGTGAAGCACAGAATCACTTCCCAATGTTTGTTTTTATTTTAAATTTATGCATACATAGATATCTTACTTTTACACTATAATTGTATTGTTAAGTTTCCCCACAATGAATTTTTAGGAGTTCCATAGTTGTTTAAGAATAAACATAATTATCTGTGGTTTTCACATGTAGGCACTGGGCTGGGATCTTGTCCATTAAGAATAACATGTCCATCTTTTATTTCGAACAGCAATAAGAAAACTGAACTTGGAAGTCATGCACTTTTGGCTAAAGCAGGTACACAGGGTAAAAAGAAGAGCAAACCAACACCATGTGTCTCGCGACAGCCCAATCCTTTGGACCAAACTTGCATTCATCCAGAGTCTTACAACATTGCAATGAGGTATGCGATGAGAAGGCTTTTGAACCATTGATACTGTCAATTTTTTAAATGAAAGTACTGATTTATGTGACAACAGCCTGCTCAGCCTTTTGAGACAGGAATACTTACATTAATTCAATGCTTTCTCCCCTTTTCTTTAAGAAAAAGGTATGCTTCACAAGTTCTTTACAAATGAAGGGTTTCACTTGCTACGTTTTGCCTCTTATGTGCATGCAACTTCTTAGTTTTATTGGGTTTTTTCGTTTTCACATTGTTTTTCAGAGAAACCATCAGTGACTTTTCAAAACTCTGCCAACCTTTTCCTCCTGTGACCCTGTCGTCTTCATGTATCACCGCTTTGTGCCTTATTTAGGGCACTTTACTCAATTTGCTTCTAATTGTCAACTCTTTATGCTGCACATCACTTTGATTTTGAACTTTTGGTTCATGAAGTGTGGAGAAATAATTTGTTCTAAAATTGTCTAAAAACTGTTGGTTTTTTCCTTCTACCCTGCCCCCATATATTATGTAAAATACCATAATTTAAACAAGTTTATTTGTTCTTGAAAATAATATAATTGAAATGCCATGCAAATTTTCAGTCAGTAGCAGTTAAATTATTGCGTAGTTAAGAATGGCTTTTACATTGTTGCTTATGTACAGTACGTGCCAAGCAAATTTTCTTAGTGAATTTTGACCAGCAGAACTTGTTTGTGTGTGCACAGAAGTACACACATGTGAGCATGTGTCATTTATTATGTGCCTTAAAAATTAAATTCAGATATTGCAAGATCTAAATAAGAAGTATATGTGAAGTTCCCAAGTACATGAACACCATGGTGGTTTTACTAAGTGACTTTTGGCTACAAGAAGAGAATGTTTTTTGTGTAGGGCAAAAAAAGTAATTAGGAATCCATGTGTGCCTCTGGTTAGGGGATACTGCAGCTGGTAAATGCTGGTATAATCTATGATCTTCTCTATCATCAGCCCTAGTTGAAACTGGACTCTGCTTGTCCTCTTGAGAAAACATTCTCCTACCATAAACCAACACATTTATTTTTCTAAGTGATTTGCAGTGAGCAGTTGGTTTTCTTTTTTTTGTAAAATGTGGTGGACCTAATTTCAGCAGTTGCTTGATGCTTTAGGATTCTTACAACCTCTGTTGAGAATATTATTTCTGGAGAAAGAGTCATGCTTTATGTTTTGTAAACAAAACCATCTTTCAGCCTCGCAGAGATATACTGAATTTCTGAATTCATCAAGCTTGAGGTGTATCTCTAGTCTTACAGGACCTTGCATTTTTAGGACACTTTCCCTACAGTGTGTGCTCTGTTCTCTCTCTGGTGAAGATAATCACGTATACAACTTCCTGTGCATAGGTCTGCATGCTTTCCTTCTGCTAGGCACGCAGTGCACTTTTGTTTCCATCTTCTCCTTGCCACAGTTCATTCTTCTTTGTGCCTGATTCTAGGGCCACCATGCAATTGCCTGCTAGAGTCTATGCTCTTTGTACAGCATGTAGGTAACTTTGGTTTCTCCTTACCGCATTTCCATTTTTTCTTATGCATCAGCGTTTGTTACTAGTTCTCTTCCCTGTGCATAGCTGTGATTAAAAATTGGGCAACCTTAGGAATCTCACATTTGGTAGGTAGCTTATTGGGTAAGGAAGCTTGGTTACTCCTATGGTAGAGTCTTCAGAGTAAATGTAGGAGAAAATTGATTCCTTGAAATTTCTGTTGATTTTCAATACTGTATTTCACTCAGTTTAAATATCAAGTAGTCAGGATTTGGTTAATACTCCATTTAGCTTTCCAACTCTAATACACTAATAAAATAAGCAGTAAAAGTGTTCATAGGGTTACCAACTTCACTTAAAGGCTGATGTGGAAAGATTGCCTCAGGGAGCAGAAAAGTGTAGCCAGTTAATGGTGGAATACTACAGAATTTATCTACATAAGATATAACAAAAGGTTGCTCAGAAAATAAACAATTTTGACTTCCAAGGCAGCACAGATTACTTTTTATATCTAAAGTGCTGAGTGGGATTATTATTGCATAGGGTGGCTCAAATATCGACATACAATTGAAATTCTGGATACCCTTTTAGTAGGTATCACAAATCAGATAATTGAGCTTTGGAGTTTGGCTGGGAACCCAGAGGGAACAGTATTAAAAAAAACCCCAAAACCCACATGTTTTACATCTCAACCAAAAGAGTGGTTTGAGTCACAGGCTTATGCATGATTCAGAGAGGAGGCTACCACCTATTGCATGGCCAGCACTGCTTAGGGGGTGCCTTGCTGATTCTAAAAATGTTCTCAGAGTCGAACTGTTTGGACTTTGAGAGCTGCAAAAGTATGATGTGGCTACAGCCCAGTGCCACCTAATGTGTAATTTCTCTTTGACTAGTACAATTACTTTAAAGTAAATTTCCAGCTGTGCCATTGTCTGTTCTCAATTTCTCACCAAACACTTTGCGTTCCTAGGCTGAATTTTCAGATGAAGGATTTGTATCCAAGGGTGGTATAGATTTAGATATAGGATATGTAGGATCTATATGTAGGATTTAGATCCAAGTGAGTATTGTACTGTACAGGATTTTTTTTTGTACGCAAAAGAATATCAGTTGATACCAAAACAAATACAAGGTCACAATAATATCTACTAATAGAACACCAGAAGTAATAAGCGTAGTATCTGTCTCGGTAAGTAACTGAATCAGTCTTTTCTGTTTTCTTTGAGGTTTTTCTCTGTTGTCTTATTTCTTGCATTTATGAGTATCTGTACATGGTTAGATGTGGGGGGAAAAAAGTTTCAAAGTGCTTTCTTTGAATGTACTCTATGTTCAGTAGTATTTTTCTTGCAATCAAAAGATTATTTCCTTGAAAGCTCATTAAATACAAAGGTGATAACTTTTATGATATAGATTGTGTTGAAGTGCATTAGCTTGTTATCACAAGATGGTGTAGGGAAGAGGGCAAATACCTCTAATGTTTTTTCATTGGAAATAGCTGTTTGAAGAAAAGAAAATAGAGCTCTGCAGCAGACTGACAAAAGCCAAGAAGTGTAGTATTAAAAATCAGCACTGATGACACAAGGGCTAAATATAAATCAGACATCCTCCCCTTAAGCAATAAATGCTCTAATTTAGCAATGATTATATATTTAAAATGACTTTTCAAAAAAAGTTTGAGCTGTTATGCTTCTTGGAACCTATGCAAACAGTTTTCCAAACCAATTTGGTGCCTAAATATGCAAATTAAGAAAAGAATTCTTCTAGGAATTCAGACTGCATGGAGTGTTCAGTCCAAAGCTTATCAGGGCTGTTGACAAGTTTTGCTGACGTTGATAGGCAGTGGATGGGACTGGGCTTGTAATTCCCTTTTGCTGAGCCTTTGTTCATGAGAAAGCGTCTGAGAGCCTAAAGATCAAATCATGTTCGTGATGTTGATTTGAGGTGTCTTACTGAAATCAACCAACATCTAAAGGACTCCCAAACATGTTAGAACTAAACTAGATTTAAAACCTGATTGATTATTCTTAGGAATTAATGAATGTGCGTGAGAAAAATTGAGAGCTAGAAGTAGGCTAGAATAAGTAATTTCATGTATTTTGTTTAAAAATGTTTTAAAGGAGTTCTGTTGCTTTGCTGCTTTCAAAGTATTTCTTTCTTCTTTGTCTGTGGTTACACCAAACTTTGTCAGGAACAATGTCAAGCTGACAGGTGGATCTGTGCTACCAAAGGGCAGAATTGTTGTCTTGAAGATGGGCAGATTTGATTCAAGGCATCAAAGTACAGTATTACATACCTCTCACCACAGAAATTAATTTTAATTTAATGGATGCTGTATGAATAAGTCATAAAGGCTTCCTCATGCAGTGTCTACCACATCCTGCCATGAGAAAGTCTTTTGTGAAAATTTTATTGGATTAAAAGTTTTCATGGGAAAATACATTTATTTTTAAACTAAAGCTGGTGATTTTTATCCACTGCCTCTCTCCAGATTACCCAAAAGCAGCAGTCCACATTACAGATTTATGACATATGAAATTATCAGTTTTTAAAATGATGTTTTTGAGGGATAGAAGTTCACCAAAATTTGAAACCACCAATTTTCTTTTTCTGAACTATTTTGTAGCTTGAAAAACCAATCCCTTTAAAAAAAAAAAAAAGTTAAAATAATTGCTCCCAAGTGGTGACTTTGGTTGCCAAACTTTAGGCTGGAGCCAAGTTTTATGGCTGAATTAGAAACCCCTGAAAAATAGGGGGTTTATGTTGGAAACACTGATGTAATTTTTACTACAGTGGCACAAATGGTGCTGGTACGTTTGATTTATGGCATTTAAACATCTTAAAATCTGTACAATTTTGGGAAGATAATTGGAAATCATCCTACTGGTGATTTAACACACTCTGTAGATGACCAAAATGTGTTGTGTGTTTTTTTTCATGGTTTCCACACTGTCAAAGCTTGGCTTTGTCATGTGCAGCAATCAAGCTTATGAACACTTCTAAATATTATGAATCAGAATTTCCAAAAGTTAAATAAAAATTAAAAAAACCAACTTTTTAGGCAGCTATTTTTCCCACAAAGCAGAGCTATATTTCATGTTTCTGAAAAGTCTATGGGAAAACCAGTTTATGGTGACAGAATCTTCTACATACAATTAATACAACATGTACCAAGAAATTGGATATGGTCTACATGTTGTAAAAGAACCAGTAGGAAAACCAAGAAAACATTTAGGAAGTCCCAAGAAATTACAACCAGGTTATGCTTATAAACCAAAATGCTGGAAAGAAAATGCAGTGTTTTTTCTTTGTTGTATCAGTCTACTGGGCACAGTTGGTTTCGTATGACTGAATCTTAACATTTACTCATTTTTATTTATATGTCATAAAAATACTCTTTGCTAAAGATTGGCACTCAGAATGTGTATTTGCTGCTCACAGATTGCAGCATCTGGCAGACAGGTTGTATTTCAGTCTGACTTAAATATTTTACCAATATTTATAGAAAGATGTAAAGTTGTGATTTAGCATAATGCAGGTGATGATTTTCCTTGGCTGATTACCAGGCAAGGTACTAAACCTGGGTAGAGGATAGTATTGCTCACTGCGATTGGTTATGCTTTAAGAGAAGTTTTTTGACGTGGCTTGCAGCAATGATTGATGTGTCACCCTTTGCTGTGTATTGATAATGCTGCTTGATATCCCTAGAAGGACTTTGAAATCCCAAGAGCATTCAAAAAAGCTCTTTCATGTGCTTGTTCTTCACAACAGTGGAACATTTGGATTTAACGCTCATTTCAGCAAAGAATTTGTTTGATAACGTTTTACCTTATATTGTAGATGGATTGATAATTTTTCAAAATCTCTCTGCTGTTTTGCTATTCTCTACATGGGTGGATGTAGCAGCTAATCCAGTATCTCAGCTGCTGCACTGAAAAGCTGCACTTGCTAGCTTTGAAGACAAGTACTGACACGTAAGAAAACACAGAAGGAAACCTGTTGATTAGGGAGGAAACACCAAAAGAGGTCATCTTCTCCTGCCCTTTTGCAGCTGCACGCTTGTCCTTTGGCAGTTCCAGCTCTCTGCCAAGTTGGCTTGCTCCTGTCAGGTGCCCTGGTTGTCACTGGGCAGCTGAGGTAATGCTTCAGGGGAATAGAAATCGGGAAGGGAATAGTTACTTGGTACAGGGGTTGAGCAATGAAAACAAATTGTTGTCTTCTATTTAATAATGCAGTCTAGATGTGAATGTTTTAGAGGATAGGAGTTTTTACTGTAGTAGGATGCCTTTCCTTAATTCATTACCAAGTCATCAGAAACATCTTTTGTCCACTTCAGTAAGACTGCACGTGAATGTTTACACACATGTATTCAACCTATTTAATGTGCAAAATAATACTTTTTAGGAAAGTCTTGCATTTCTTTTTTAAAAAAACCTAAAAAAACGTTGAAAGCCTAAAAAAGCTCAGTAAATTAATAAATCTTTATGACTATTTCCAATAGGAAATGGCTAACCCTAATTAAGAATAACAGTTGCAGAATTGGAGCCATTAAGGCTAATAAACAACAGTTTGTATTCATCACTTTAGAAGGCCAGTTCATTCACAAGTCTGACTATTAACTTAGTAGCTGGATTTTTAAAGGACTTATTTTTGAAAGTTACTTTCTCAGTGAATAGAAGAGCAGAAAAGGCTTTCACTGCTAATTGCCACCCGATAAAGACATTTTAAAACTTCTTTTATGATGTAAAATATACAGTTAACAATGATTAGGAGAACTTGGAAATAGTGAAGAATTATCCTCCAGTTACACTATAAATACTACACCCATAAATCAGGCAGTATTTTTTGTTTTGTTGAAATTTTTGAAACTTACGTAACTTCCTACCGGTTTCATTTTTTAAAAAAAATATGAAAAAAAATGAAGGTTTTAATGGAATTATCTCTTTTAACTGTAGTATAATTCTTTGTGGATAACTAGTCATGTTTCACTGTTTTGTGTCTCCAGTTACGCTTCAGTGATATGATATATCAGTAGTCATGAAA
>JAVSBS010025249.1:77292-88716 GCA_033124195.1 Coracias cyanogaster | reverse complement strand
ATCGGTAGTCATGAAAACAGCTAACAGTGTGCCTAATGGTATGTCAGCAAAGTGGCTACGCTGCAGTGTAACCGTGTCTGAATTTCTTTCCTCATTCAGAAACTCATTGTTTCTTAGATTTGTAAGTTCAAAATGTCCTAAACTGAGTGCTTTCTGCTCTTCTGCATGCAGTCCAATAATCTATAGTAGTAATAATTTATGCATTGAAGAAAAACATATTGGTTACAGATCCTTATCGGGTTAAACCACGTAAGTTGTTTTAAATATATTTGAAACTTTTAACTTCTTGTGTCCAGCAACTAATTAGAGTAATACACAAATATTTTTTGATATATCATCTGCCTCAGTGGTCGAAAATTGAGGATCCGTATCACTAGTGAGAACAGGAACAGTCAACATCTGCGTTGTACAAATAATGCTTTTGCATTTCAAAACATGACTAAAACATAAATGTCTGCATAATTTAAGTTTGCTACTGCCATGAATATACTTTTTACCTAGCAAAGCGCATGCTAATGCAAAGTTGTTTTGTTTTCAGAGTGATTATGTTGCATTACCATTAATTCATGTGTGCACTGTGACAAGATGTAATGGCGTATCATGTTGCTTTAATGTAATGAATCCAGTACTCCCAGCTCTTAAAGTTGTGTTGCTGGAAATGATTACATGAAACAGAAATGACTGTGACTAAAACCCTTGCAAAGCTTTAGAACTCCTGCATATTATACGAAGCTTTTTGAGGCATTTAAAGTAACTTCTTAAAAATTTACTGTAGGCTTCCCTTGGTAATGTTTTTCTTCTTTTCTGACTGCTTTTTTAATTCCACTGAAATTTGCATTATCTTTTATGCATTGCAAGGGCTGTGCTATAATTTTGTGCAGATGTGTATGTAAGTGAACATGATGTGCTTATTTGTTACATTTATGCTACTTTTCTTTCTTTATCTGGGTAAGAGGGATGAAATTATGTATAAAATAAAAACATTAGTGATTTAGCCATGACCATTCTATGCAGGTCCTTTAAGGCTGCAAAGGTTGTTTTTAAAACTAAGGTGATTGCAGAGGTCTGTGAGTATTGTCTAAACTCAAAACCATAAAACTCAAAGTCTATAAACCAGCTAAATTTCACTCGGTTCTGACTTTCCTAAGAATCTGGCAGCCTTTATCTGAGTTGATGTGCCTCGAACAGAAAGTTTGCTGTTCACTCAGACACTGAGCATTTGAGGAAATAAGGATAGTATCTCCCATCAGAATGACCTCACTTCAGAAAAAAACATCTCGTCTTTCCCATTTCCATTTCTGTTAATCTTTCTTTAGGTTTTATCTTTCTAGTAGGTAAACATAGCACTTAAACTACTGCAACATGTAATTTAGTTAACGTATGTAGCCAGGAAAATACTTGAAAGGTTTTACTGTTTGTATAGGTCATTCATGTTCTTATGTTGTGCAGCTGGAACTGTAATTTAAAAATAGGGTGAGATATTTCAAAGGTTGTAGTGAGATAGTTTAACATTACGCAGATCAAGATATGTTAATTAAGGGAAACCTCTTTTTCTCCCCTTAGCCATATTCCAGTCTTATTGCTAACTATATCCTTTTTTTCTGACCCTGAAATAACTCTCAAAGGAAGTAGAGTTGCTTTTTTAATAAGGAAACACTTAACTTCGTTCTTAGCAATGACATTTAAAAATAGAACTGATCAATATAATGCACCACTGTTCAGTCAGAGATTTTTACTTTCTATTGATTTTTTTGTTGTTCTCAGTGCCCTCAGGCTATGTTCATTTGAGTGAAAATTATATATTAAATACATAACTAGATTCAATGTTATTTTTAAAAACTACTTCAGTAATCACTGAGTAATTGCTTTTATTTGGAAATATTTTAATACATAGGTTTTACCAAAACCTAACCTAAAAGGGTGGGCATCTCCAAAATAGAAATACATTATTTCTGTTAAACATTTTCTTCTGTGTGTGTGTGCACACTGAACCTGCTTACAGTGCTCTGTTCTGCTAGAATATACCTCATAATTCTGAAATATTCTTAACAAAATGCTTCATTTTTAGAACATTAATCATTCAGCTGAGGTTGATGGGACTTCTCATGTACTAAACTCAGGCACATGTTTAAGCATCATCCAGGTGGAGCTAAACTTTATTCTGAGCAGTAGCCATGTTATTTAAGCAACTGTACTTGATAATGTAGGGCCCAAATTTACCGCCATTGCCTAGATGAGGAATCCTTTTTGATGGCAGATTAAGATTTTCATTGGGATTTCTGGATGGTTGGGGAGGCAGAGGAAGGAGTGGAGGATGAAATAACTCTCATTAATAGTAATGGAGGGCTTGGACACCTGGGGTGTGTGCTGTTCTAGGCTGGTTTTCTTTCCATCAGCCTGCACATAGCACCATGTGTTCTGATTGCATTATCCACATGTTCATCAGTTTTGTACGTAACGAGAGGGTTTTGTTAATACATCGGTAGCTGTTCCAAGTGGTTGCACTTATTAGCAGCGAAACCCACCCTGTTATCGATTTACAAAGTGAATGCCCTTCTGCGAAATCCTGATGGTGAGAAAATGCTACTTGGAGGTACTTGAGCTTAATTTCCATTTGAAGTGAAATAAAGCCAACTATGTGAATGTCAGCAAACGTGTTTATGGGGGCAAGCGGTAAAGCATACATTATTTAGAAGGTTGAGTCATGAGGCTGGTTGAGTTTGTCGTGTTACATCTGGCATGTCAGTCAAAGCTAGGGCAGCTGCTGCCTGTCACTAGTGCTCTGGTGGGGCATTGTCCATCCATCAGTGTTAGCAGCCAGCAGGCCCAAGGACTTGTGTGAAGAGTGCTTTGCCTCGACCTATGCACGTTTTCAGTGTTATTATTGCAACCACTTTTAGTGCTCTTTTGATAGCAGGAGAAGATGGTTTTATAGAAGGTCTGATACTTTTAATATATAGGGTCTTATTAGACAAAATATTGAGGAGTAGTAGTGTTTTATTGTTAATTATGGAAAATGAAATATGTATTTAATATTATAAGCAGTTTTGCGTTTGCTACGATATTTGTTTCCAAACCACCTCAAAATACTTCAGAAAGTGATGTCAAAAGCTGAAATGCAGTCAATCAAAACAAAATTCAGTAAATCCTGAGAATAGCATAATCCAAAATTTATTGGGTTTTTTCTTCATACATTGCCACATGGAAGATATGTATGCCTTAAGAAAATGAATGTGAAAATTATATCTATCACTGTCAAGTGTAATGTATTTGTTTGAGCTAACAGTACACTTAAATCACCATGCTTGTATTTGAATTCAGTAAAAAAGTGAAAGTCCTGACAGCCTATTTCAATGGCTTTCCTCCTTTGGGGGAAATCGGTGAACATTTTGGAGTGCATTTGCACTTGTGCTCAAAGGTAAGTTTTGTACTTTACTGAAAGTTAGATATTGCTTTATGTTTCTTCAATTTCTATTTTCTCCAGAAGAAATTTGATTTTTCTTATTTTTTTTTAATTCAGAGCATATAACTTTTTATCACTCACCACCTGAAGTAATGTCAGTTGGGTTACTCAGGTTAAAAAAAAAAAAAAAGGAAAACAACAAACCAAACAAACCCCACTGTCTCCTGCGAAAAGAAATACCGACCTTGGGCTTTGATAAAAGCACAGCATGTGTTTTTAAGGAGGATGAGTATTGGGAGCTTTTGCTTTCATATGGATATGCAATGTCTCCTACCACCCCAAGTGCAGGACATGAACATACTGGTCAGTGGTTTTGTGGCTTCTAGTTTACACCTGTTGTGGAGTAGGGTAGGGACAGGAAGGAGGGATCTCTTTTTAGAAATTTGGAAGGAACGTTTATGCAGACTCTGGAGGACGGGTGAACAATTCTATCTGTCTTCTGTGGTGGAGAGAACACAAAAAGCCACGTGTCTCCCTCCAACAAAGGACGTGATAAAGCAGCGTGGAAGAGATGCATCCTGGAGAGATGCAGAGCAGGGCAGCAGGACAGGTAGCTGAAGTATCTAGAAGAGGATAAATTGCTTTATTTAGTACAAAAAGACTCAGCTTCTGAGTTGCATCCTCATTTTCATTGGTTTATATCCATTAAAGACTACTTCTGCCTTTTTAAGACCTTCGGTAAAATAAGGACATTTATTCAGTGATAAATAAACATTTTCTAAGGCATCACCACTGAAAATGAGGAGTAGGGTCTGCATGTGAATTTTTGTCATCTATTCTCTGCACTTCTCAGCATATGTGCCAACATTGCTGAACTAAAAACCTCAGTAAATATGTTTTGGGTTTTTACTTTTATTTTAAAAAAAGGATATCACAGATCAAGATGTATTTAAAGTATTTTCAGCCTTTTTAGATGCCAGTCCAAATTTGTCTCAATATGTAATGTGTGGATGTATGTGACGATAGGGAAGGATAAGCACATTTGTGTTGTGTAACTGCTTTGACTTGATAATTTCCTAGTTTCTGAAAAGCTAATTGTTCTTATTAATGAAGTCGAGAGATAAGGAGTATTTTCTGTAATTTTTTTCTGAAATCTGGTTAAAGATTCTTGATACTAATTTAATATTTTCAATGGTCATTGTTTCACTAAATGGCTGTTAATTTTAATTGGTGAGTGATAATAAAAATGACAGTATTGACTCACTTATTCCTAGGGAACTTTCATGGTAAAAGACATCTTTCAGTCATGATCAGATTTGATTTTTAGCATGAGCTTAAATCATTAGTCTGAGAAGTGATTAACATTTTGAAATTTTGCATCTAGTTTTGTAATCTATTCTAGGAGAATTCCAGGAGAATGTATTTGTATGTGTACAGGTAGGCTCTACGTTTCCATGTATGTCTCTGAGCAGTGATGAGTTGAGAGGATATGCACTTGGGAAACTGTTCATATTTTTAATCAGAAGTTTTGTTCATGCCTCAATGCGAAATTAAACCTCCTAAATATAGCGAAGGTTCTGTTCCTACTAAAGGATGTTACAAATCTCTCTCTGTATCTTTGTTTGAACTTCCCAGGTTTTTATCTTTCATTGGAGGAAACACAAATGACATAGGAAAGTCAGACATGCAGCAAAAAGTAAACGCAGTAATTCAGAAGGAAGGACTGGAAGGCACAGCCAAAAGGCTGAATACAACAGTGCACACACTGCAGCTGATCATTGATGGTCTGACTCAGCCTGAAGGCTTTGACATCCGGACAGGTAAACCTTTGTTTTGAAGGTTGTAGTCTCGGTGTGATTGTTCTGCATACCAGTTTTAAACCAACATGTTTTCTTCTTAAGTTCATGGATGTGTAACTCCGTTTCTTTTCTCAGGGAGGGTAAAGGCTATATCATAGTCAGATGTTTCTTTCCAGCTCAGTAGGTAAGGAGTGTGAATCCTGTCTTAAATCATGGCATTTTCAGCCATAGGAAGGGGAGTTGTATGGCTGTTAACAAATGAAATAGTTTCAATATGTTGACTCTACGCTGATTAAATCTGTGTTGGCCCTCCACTGGAGAGAAGCATTGAGATCAAGGTGAAACCGTGGTAATAAAAGTCTGTGAAGCAGTACTCTAGTAGTGTGTAGCTCTGTTCTTTTATTGCACTAGTTCCTAGAGACAAGTGTATTTGGAGCGCATGGCTCATGACCTGCCTTGGTCAAAACTTTGCAGTAGTGCTGAGCAGTTTGAGGTGGAAGGGAAGAAAGGTAAGGTAAGCAATGGAGTAGAACATCTGGAGATGCTGTTGTTTAATGAAGCTTTTAGCTGGATTCTCTTACAACAGCAAGAGAAAGGTAGGCAGCAAAGATGCAGGCTTGTAGTAACAAATAATAAACTTACACTTAAAAAAAAAAAATTCTTCCCTTTGTGGGGTTCATTAGTAGTTTCCTTGCAGATTTTATAACATTTCCCACTAGGTGTCTTGAAAATGTGTATTTGCTATGTCTCCATCTTTTCTGGTGGTCTCACATTTAAATTAGAGTTGGATAGACTATTAACTTATGAATATGAAAAGTGAAAAAGAATCTTCAGTGGAACTATTAATATTCTGCTGATCCAGAACATTCCGTACTACTGTAGGCAGACTCTGTAACTGGAGTGGGCAGCCTAGTAGCCTTCGATAGCTGTAATCCTCTGTCTTCATAACCAGTGACTAGTTACTTCGTGCTGGTGACTGTCAGTGGGGAAATGCATCACATCTAACAGGGCTCAGGCACATGGAATGGTTTGTACTCTATCCTGATTCAAAAAATATTCTTCATTTAAGATTCAATTCTGTTGTTAGTCCCAACAGTAGAGATGTGACAGTAGGGAACTGCAGACAGAGTAGCTTTCTATGTATCCTTCTAAATTTAATTGAAATTCTATGTTGGGGGGGTTTTACCACAATTATCTTAATACAAAGGAAAGTGGGAACAATTTTTTGGTGAAAGGGAAAGAATAGAATATTTTTATCAAAATATTTAAAAAATCTTTTTCTAGCCAAGTTCTTGCAAGGCATTTCTTGCAATAAATTGTCTTTTTTAATGTTGATAGTTGAACAGCTAGTCAGGTAACTGTAATGGATTTGCTAGGATGGGGGTGGGGCAGGGCATGGTAAGACAGGTTTGCCAGCATTTTAAAACAGTGACATCATTCATCTGAATCTTCTGTCCTCCTTGCCCTGAATCTGTTTGCTAAGTCACGTTTTTCATTGAAGTACCATTGCACAGTATAATGTTACAAAAGCATTAACCATTGTGGACTTGAGCAATTAGGTGTGTTCCTTGAGTAGAAAATTTGATGTCATTCAAAGCTTTTTGCTGCATTTGCCAGCTTGTATATTCAACTGGCTTTTGATTCTATGATGGGTTGACCCTCGCTGGTTGCCAGGTGCCCACCAAGCCACTCCATTACTCTTCATCCTCCATGGGACAGAGGAGAGAAAATTTTAACAAAAGGCTCATGGGTTGAGAAGAACAGGGAGATGACTTGCCAGTTACCATCACAGGCAGAACAGACTTGACTTGGGGAAAATTAATTTCTTGCCAGTCAAATCAGAGTAGGATAATGAGAAAAGAATGAAATCTTGTAAACACCTTCCTCCCACCCCTCCCTTCTTCCTGGACTTAAGTTTACTCTGGATTTTCTCTACCTCCTCCCCCCCAGCAGTACAGGGAAATGGGGAATGGAGGTTGCAGACAGTTCATTACATGTTGTTTCTGCCAATCCTTCTTCCTCAGGATGATGACTCCTCACATTTCTCCCTTGTTCCAGTGTGGGCTCCTCCAATGGGAGACAGTTCTTCGAACTGCTCTGGTGTGGGTCCCTTCCATGGGGCATAGTTGTTCAGGAACAGACTCCTTCAGTATGGGTCTCCTGCAGGGTCTAAAGTCCTACCTGCAAACCTGCTCCAGCATGAGCTCCTCTCTCCATGGGTCAACAGATCCTGCCAGAAGCCTACTCCAGCATAGGCTGGGGTGTCACAGCCTTCTTTGGGCATCTGCCTGTTCCAGTGTGGGGCCCTCCATGGGCTGCAGGTGGATAACTCCTCCACTGTTAACCTCCATGGGTTGCAGGGGGACAGCCTGCCTCACTATGGTCTTTACCATGGGCTGCAGGAGAATCTGTGCTCTGGTGCCTGGTGCACCTCCTCCCCCTTCTTCTCTGACCTTGGTGTTTGCAGAGTTGCTTTTCTCATGTATTCTCACTCCTCTCTTCTGGCTGCTGTTGTGCAGCAGTTTTTTCCCTTCTTCTGGACTATGTTATCCCAGAGGTGCTACCACTATCATTCATGGGCTCGGCCTTGGCCAGTGGCAGGTCTGTCTTGGAGCCGGCTGGCATTGGCTCTGTTGGACATGGGGGAAAATTCTAGCGGCTTCTCACAGAAGCCACCCCTGCTAGCCTTCCACTAAAAAACCTTGCCATGCATACCCAATACACTGCCTGGTGAAGTTCAGGGTGATTGATTTCCAGTGCATTTTAGTTAGAAACTTGTTCAGGCTGTTTTTTATTTCTCAAAGGCAAGTACAGGACAATGGTTGCAATCCTGGCTTTGTGATTATCTATGTGGAAAATCTCAGTCTCATACAGCAGTAGGAAAATATTTGAAAGGGAAGTTGAGGTGGCTCAGAAGGATGTTCTGTAGGAGCAGAAAGTGGTAAGCAAGTAACAAGAGAGTTTATAAGATCTGTCTGTGCCTTCAAATGCAGAATGTGAACTTAAATATTGATTTTTAAGTTGTTAGCACAAAGAAGCAGTTGATTGGTGATGTCGTGGTGCAGATGAACAGCAAGTGTAAGAACAGTGCATTGTTGACTTTTCTCTGTAGCATGTGATGAGACTGGGTATTCACCTTCCTGTATATAAATTTGTGTAGGAATAGGATTTTATGTATAACTTACCTAGCTCAAGTTGGTCACCTCAAGCCTGTTCTCCCGAGTTCCAAGAAAATTTAAATCACTAGCTAATATACTACATGCTTCGGATCCCCTTGTGATTGTTTCATACCGTGAAGTTCACTATACTTATTACTCCATTAATCACAGTCTTTTCAAGTGATTCATAAAATACAAGAAATTAGTTGTTTATCACAGATGGGCCTTTGTTTTAAAAACGCAATAAAGCAATATTTGGGACCTCAGTGCTCCCTTGGGATGACTACTTAATTAGAAACAATCAGCTGCAAACAACACTTAGAAAAGAATACAAGCTTCTTCTCCGGTGTCTTATTTTTGTTTCTTGTTTCTTGTAACAGATTTTGATAAACCTGACTTCAAGAGAAGCATAGTCTGCCTTGAAGACTTAAGTGTTGGTACTGTTCTGACTGGAAAAGTTGAAAATGCAACGCCATTTGGAGTTTTTGTTGATATTGGTGTGGGAAAATCAGGTTTGATTCCAGTGAGAAACATAACAGAAGCAAAACTTTCAAAAGTGAAGAAGAGAAGAAGCCTGGGGTTAGGTCCTGGAGAAAGAGTGGAAGTTAAAGTGCTTAATATCGATATTGCTCGATTGAGGATAACATTGGATCTTATTCGTGTTTTATGAGAAATTTTTTTATGATTGAGCCTTCATTTTAAAGGTAAACTAATAGTCAGCAAGGCCCAGAAATTCAGGCATTTAATGAATGTTGAAAATGAAGACGTTTCGAAACCTTCGGCCTTGCTTCTTTTTTTTTTTTATTTAACAGTTTTTTCCACATTTCTTGAATCGTTTCTGTTAATTGTTGAAACAGTTTATTGGATTACCTCCAAGCAACCTTGTTATTCTGTCTGGTGAGCAAATGAAATTGCTGTGAACTGTCAGACAGGTCTTGTATCTGTCCTGTCTGTGCAAGATTTGCTGTCTCCATCTTTAGTCAGTACTGCACGAGCAGACACATCTGCTGCTTCCTTTCAAAAAACAGCCATTCAGTTTGTGTGTTTTCTGGTTGAGAGTCTAAAAGAGGGTACCTAGTTGTAGAAAAAAGTGATCTTAAGTTAGTCAGTGATGATGTCACTTCAAAAGTAGACTGAAAAAGGAGCATCTGCTAATAATATTGATGGCTTGGAAATATTTGGCTTTAATTTATTTGAGCAACGTTATTAGGAGGTCTGTTTACCTGTCTTATTGCTTGTTCAGTTGTCATTGATTAGCACACTCACACGTACCTTGGATTTAAGGAACTTTGCTCAAAGGTTTGCTCAAAAGACATTTATGTTGTTCTATACTTGTGCAAAATAAAAACATTTCTAGCCGTCATTTCTCCGTGTACTGGTTCTACAAGTGATTTAACAGTCCTCATTTTCTTTCCAAAATGTGCTCCATCAGTAACACTTCAGCTTAAGGATGCAGCTTGTGAAGATGTACGTCTGACTTGAATGGTATGCACTTTCCTGAGCTTGAATATCAGACTACAGCCCATAGCCTGATGTTGTTCCTGATTTAATAAAATAGTTCTGGTCTGGTTTGGACTCCTTTAACTTGACATTTTTTTTTCCATTTTTGATACAATGTAGTTTTCTGCCTGTTTTGAGTGATGAACAACTTTTCAACACTTGTCTTTACACACTATGTTCATGAAGGCATGATTTAACAACAACAAAAAAAAATTGCTGTTTATAGATGCTTGCAAAGGTTTTCTAGACTTCTCTTTTACTAAGTGTGCTCATTGTTTCCTGCTAGGAATGCCTAGCACATTAGGTTTGTTTCTTCCACCTAGAAACTTTTTGGTTTGGTGTTTTTTCAAAGAGTTTACCTATTTGGCCTAGTTTGCAAAGGACGGACAATGGTATAGTTGCAGAAGAGCCCACAGCAATAGCAGGTGTATGTGGCCTTTCTAGGGAATTTTTGGATGTTTTTCCTTTGAAGTCGTCAAACTTGCCTGCAAGTTAACAGAAACTCCTGTCTTTAACAGATGAGCACAGACAACACCTAGAGCGAGTGTCAAACATCTTTGACAAGGCTTCTAACTACAAATGTCCAAATAACTGTTGGCGCAGGGACTATATATCAGGAGAAGATTGGCATCGTTTAATCTCCTAGCTTTGTGCTTTAAATTTCAGAATTGAGTCAGCTGTAGACAGTGCATTTTGGTGATTATGGAATTATTTAGCAGGTTGAAAAGAGGAGGCAGATCTTAATAACCTCACTGCATTTGTCTGCCAAAGATGTGAAGGTTAGCCCAGCTTGGAATCATGTTTCTCAGGCCTTTTGAAACTTCCCTGTAGTACTTCTGCAAAGTACATTTTGGTGCTATGAAATTGAACTGATACTGTGTTACTGTCTTTGAAAACAGATGCAAAGCAAACAAGCTGAGATTATTTTTTACTTCTGCAGATGATGTGTTCACTGATAGTGCTGCAGTATTTTCTGCTATCTTCATCGGTAGAATTATGTAAATTCTGCTGGGTTTTTCTTATGATTTCTACGGTAAGTAAGCAGTTAGCATATGAGCTGAATTTACTTGGCCCCCTCTAAGAAGGAGATAAACTTGATCTTCTGAAGCGTATTTCACTGGCTAAGATGAAGCATATTTTCTTTTTGTACTATTTTGTTTATTACTGAAATTATTTGTTTAATATCGTGAGGACTGTAGCATCTTCTGCATTTTTGTGTACATTTCTTGGGTGGTCATAAAACCCTCTAAATGAAGGACGTCTCCTTGAGACTGTTTTTCTCACTGTTAATTCACAGGAGGCTTCTTGCTTACTCAGAGGGTTGACCTAGTACGTATTCGTGAGATTATTTGGTTTTTCCTTAGTGTAACTTAGAAGCTTGTTCTGTGGCATCACAGGGACTATTGGGAAATATCATCTGTATCTCTTTCACTTTTTAAAATCACACCAAAATGGGAAGTTTATGACTATTAATGTCTTAAATGTCTGCAGCTCTACAAATATTATAATTCCATTATTTGTTAGCTAATTAATGCAGTGTCTTAACTACTTCCCATAAAAATAT